>JAESVK010062479.1:41674-61117 GCA_017140935.1 Hamamelis virginiana
AATTGAAAAGAAATTGAAGAGAAAGGCATAAAGCTAGATTAGGTATATACGAAAGGCACAAGGATTGAAGATCCCATAAATTGTTAAAAAGTAACCTATGAAAGTTCGAAGAACAAGTGAGTGATCCAGTCTGCTCACAATGAAATGCCTGCCAGCATAGCTTCCTTGTGCTCCATCCTTTGTGCTACCTATAGACTACATGTACAGCATAACAAATTCAGTTGATTTTTCAAAAGGTTAGAAACATAAAGTAAATGAATTGAAAGTTCTATAAGATTGTTAGATGAACCTGTATGTCATGTATTTATCCAGACGCAAGTGATGTGGGCAATCTTGGGCCAATCTTGTCCTTGATCTCTTTTGTACTGTTGTTCTAGAAGAGGACATCTGAAGATTCTTAGTTCCAAAATCAAGAGAGGCAGCCTCTTACATTCTCTTTCATGATCTCTCTCTTGAAACAACTCAATAGAAAGCTACCAGCCTACCACCAATTCAGTCCATAGAAACATCAATGGAGAACACTACAAAAAACCAACACACACAACAAAACAAGCAATCTATTAATTAATATGCATCAACAAACTATCTCTAGATGTAATTTATATTTAAATAAATAAATAAAAACTACGTCATAGAGGAATACCTTTCCATTGACATGTATTACAGTAGTAACAATCTGCATACAACAAAAAGGGGAAAAGTTTAATAGAATGGTACTTATTGAAGAAAAGAAAATAATAAAACAATATTTTGAAACATATGTTTCTGGCTGTTTCAGTTTTGTTTAGTAAGATGAACACCTAAACGTCTAAACTCAACTAAGCCCAAAAGCTGTGTTAGATCAGTTGAGCAAAGGTCTAGCTGATGAAGACCTCTGCTCAAAACCTCTTCAGCAATGCAAAAAAGAAGAAGGGAGAGAGGATCCCCTTGTCTAACCCCTCTAGAACAAGAAAAAAAACCCAACAGGTTAACCATTTAACTTAATGGAAAGCCTAGCAGATTGAAGAATGCAAAGAATCCAATTTAAAACTTATCACAGAAGCCAAAAGCTTTAAGAACCTCAAGCAAAAAATCCCATTCAACAGTGTCAAATGCCTTCTTGATGTAAATTTTCAAACCAATATTACCTCCATAAGATTTAAGATCCAGAAGATTGATACATTCTAAAGCCATAGAAATATTATATGAAATTCTTCTCCCCTTAATGAAACCACTTTGCTGGTAAGAAACAAGCTTTGGAGCAACAAGACTCAACCTATCAGCCAAAATCTTGGTAATGATATTGAAAATAAAATTAGCTACTGCTATAGGCCTGAAGCTATCCAAGGAGTGAGCAGAAGATGACTTAGGAACAAGAGTGATGAAGATAGAGTTCAAATTAGGGATAAGATAGCCTGTAGAAAAAAATTGTTGAACAGCACCAACTACATCATTCTGAATAATATCCCAGCACACATGATAAAATTTACCTCCAAAGCCATCTGGTCCAGGAGCACTTGATGGATCCATACTGAAAACAACATTATTAATCTCAGAATAAGGTAAAGTAGTGAGTAAGTCATTATCTGCAACTGAAACCAAACCAGGAATAATGCTTCCTATCCAATCTTTGTCAAGATGATGAGGAGCTATAGAAAACAAGTTTTGATATATAATAATCAACAATGTTATCAGCAATTTCCTTTGGAGAGTCAAGTAATCTATTACCATCTTGAAGAGAAAAATTACGATTTCTTGCAATTTTGATCTTCACAGCCATATGGAAAAAAAGAAGTGTTTCAATCACCATCTTCTTACCAGGAAATGTTAGACTTATCTTTCCAGAAAGATTCCTGAACCCTTAAAGCAGCAAGAACTTCAGATTTGGCTATTGATTCTGAATGATATTTAGCCTCAGTAAAACTAGTCATCGAAATATCTTTTTGAATGGACTCAAGACCAGACAAAGTTTTTTCTACTCTTGAATGTACATTGCCAAAAACCTCTTTATTCCAAACTTTCAAAATGGATTTCACGCTTTTCAATTTAGAGACCATTTTAAACATAGGACATCCATAAAATGAAAAAGAATTCCAATGAGCCTTTACTAAATCCAGAAAAGTCACATGAGAAGCCCACATAATAAGGAATCTGAAAGGTACAGGACCCTGGTAAGCAAATCTATTAGCAGTAAAAAGAAGAGGGGAATGATCACAGCATACTCTAGGAACAGACAAACAAGAAGTTGAGGGCCAAAAGTCCAACCAAGTATCAGAAATTAAACTCCGATCTAACTTCATTTCTATATGCTCTCTTACACCTCTCCCATTAGTCCAGGTGAATTCATTACCAAGAGTAGGCATTTCTATTAAATTGCAAACATCAATGAGTGACTGAAAATCTGCACAAGAAGCTCTATTAGGCAACAACCCTTCTTGTTTTTCATGAGCACCCAATACTGCATTAAAATCTCCCATGACATGCCAAGGACCATCCCAATAAGTTTTAATTTGTGAAAGTTCCTCCCAAAGAACTCTTCTACCTGCAATGGTGATACTAGCATAGACAAAAGAATGATAAGCCAACACTCTATCAAAATTAGTTCTAACAGTGATATGCTGATCAGTAGTTACTACCAAAGAGACATCTGGAACAGAAGACAACACCCAAATAGAATTTCTATCATTAGCTGCAACCAAATTAATTCCCAAAGCCGACCAAAAATTAGCTCTAATATTATTGAAGTCAGTCATTGGCTCTGCAATACATAGAAGATAAGGCTTAACTCTATTATGAACAGATCTAAAAAAATTCCTGGTAGGGGTATTAGCAAAACCCCTGGCATTCCAATATAGAACCTTCATCAAACACCAATATTCAAAGCCTTACCCTTAGAAGGGTCTCCATCCTCTCTTAAGAGTTTTTGTAGCTTTTTTAATTTCCTTTTCTGAGAACAGATTGAAAAGGAGGTTCTGGATTTTCATGATGAACTTCAACTCCAGTATCAAGACCTGTAGTAATAACCTTCTGCTTAGGAATGGATGTCTCGATAAGATCACCAACTGAATTAATTAGATTATCAATAGGCAACTTAGCAAATTCAGAAAAAGAATTTAAGTTCTCAGGAATAGCAGTAGCAAGAATAGGATTATCATTTGTTTTAACTGCAGGAACAGCATCACTAACTCTATCAACAGGTGCATCCTCATTGCATTGATCATCTATACTTCCAGAATCTGATATATCACCCCAATTCTTTTTAGTCTTCGGTGTCTCACTAATATGGGAAACACTATTAGCTAATTTCTTCAACAATTGGATTAGAAACAGGGGAAGAATTACCAACAAGAGCTCCTTGAGGTGCCTCGATAATAGACTTCTTCGAGACATCAGAATCATCAGAATTATTAGTTGCTACAGCATTAGCTTCTATAGCAGGAGAAGTGTCATTTTTTTTTCCTATAAACCGGCTTCGCCCTTTTGGGTTGTTTAAGATCATTCATCCCTTCCTTATGCCCAGAAGCATTATAAGATCTACATTGTCAAAAAAGAGGAAGGTTTTCATGAAAATGAGTGAGGAAGGTTTTCATACTCTAATTCAACAAAAAAACCATAACCTTCTCTCTCAACTTGAATATGCAAAGGAGGATGCTTAGAAAGATCTATTTCCACCAAAACTCGAGCATAATAATGATAACAGCCATGGTACCAAGTATAGAAAGAGAAGAAAAGAAGAGAAGAAGTTAGGGTTTAAAACCAAAAGCCCTAGCAGAGAAAACAGAGGTTAACATCATGTCCACATTAAAATCTTCTCAATGGTAGAAACATCAGTCTTAAAAGCTTGGTGAAGATGCTATGCCAGTAGCAGGAATGGTAAAAATGGGAGCCATCTTGAAATGACTCAGTTTCAAAAATTTTACCATCATTTGCAAGATGGAGCCTTTTTCTGTAATAGCCATATCTGCTGTCAAGGATTCCTACCATCAAATCCTATGTGAAAACAAAGAAAAGAAATTCAAGGGGTTTGAGATGTCCAAGCACTGAAATCAATTTGTATACAAAATAATGCTAGAATTCAGGTTTTGTCATTGAGCTCAGGTGTGAAATTGTTGATGGGAAAACCCAGGAGTCTAGTCTAGTCTAGTTAAGTTGAAGGAAGTGAATAGGTGAATAGGCGAATAGGCGAGACAAGTAAAAGGAATCGAGCATTGAGGACACTCAACAAAGCTTCACGAGAGGGGTAATGTACCCCAATTTAATATCAAAATTCTGTATCGATCATTAATGCTCTGCTTTGATGCTGAAAAGATGATATAAATTAAATAACAAAGAAACTTAAGGCCAAATGGCTGATAGTGGAATGACCTCTCTCTCAAGAATAAAAAAGAATCAACCTTCATTAGGTCTCCAATAACTGCATTTTCAGAAACAGGCAACCATTCATTTCTTTCCATCACAATTGGAACTAGCCTAACTAGACATGATTGAAATAAAAATCATACTGAGTTAAGGTCACTCTGACACATTTCAGTAGAAACCAGTAAGTAGAAGAGAATGTTGTTGGCCCTAAACTAACAGAAGACAAACAAGTCCCCTTGTGAACTAAAGAAAAATGAATGCAGTAGGAAGGGATAGAGTACCAATCAACATGCAAACAAGCAACAATAGGGCAATAAGGTATTTAAGAACTATATCAAACGTCTAGAAAGCATTTCTAAAAGGACACGCAAGATTTACGTGGAAAACCCTCCAAAAAAGAGGGAAAAACCATGGGACAAAGCTCCGAGCAATTCCACTATCTCAAAAAAAAGATTACAATGGTTTTCTACTCAAGTTTATACCCAATACTTGAGTTAATACAAACGACAATGGAGAAAATACAAGGTCACCATTTTTCCGCTTTACAATCCTAACTTCTCACAACAAGAACAACCCAAAATTCAAGTTGAAGAAGACAAGATCCATTGAAGACAACCGCTACACCTAGTTTTTCTCTCTCTTATATTCTCTCTAATTACATTCTCTTTCGTGATCTCTCTCTTGAAAGAACTCGATGCGCCGCGAGGCTCAATTCCCCTTTAAGAAAATAAAACAAAAGCCCCAAAATAAGTGATGGAGGAGTTCCTAACCATGGTGGTCAACCAACTACACCTCCAGTTGACCCATAGAAAGCTTCCATCAATTGAGTTGCACAGTGTGGATCAATCCACAGGAAGCATGCAATAGCCTAGGAGCAAACCACCACTTGAACACCTGCCATTCAGTCCATAGAAACATCATGGATTGCAACCCTAGTGCTCCATCCTCAGTGCATGTCATTCTTCTTCTGCTATCTCCAGACTGCATGTACATCATAACAAATTCTGTTGATTTTCAAAAAGGTTTGAAACAGAAAGTAAATGAATTGTAAGTTTTTAAAGATTGAGTGTTAGATGAACTTGTCATGTATCACTTGTAAAACAATAAAATAAAAAAAAATAAAAAACCAACAAACACAACAAAACAAGCAGTCTATTAATATGCATCGACATAATCCCTCATGTAATTATATTTCAAAAAACCCATATGAAAGAGGAATACCTTTCCAGCAACATGTAATGTAGTAGTAAAAATCTGCAGACAACAAAAAAGGGAAAAATTTTAATAGAATGGTACTTACTGAAGAAAAGAAAATAATAAAACAATATTTTGAAACATATGTTTCTGGCTGTTTCAGTTTTGTTTAGTAAGATGAACATCTAAATGTCTAAACTCAACTATGCCCAAAAGCTATGTTAGATCAGTTGAGCAAAGTTCTTTTTTTTTTTCTTTTTTTTTTTTCCTTAAGCTCAAATACTAAAAGATTAAGATCCCATATTCAACTTATTTCTTCTTACCTTCCCTTAGCAACCAAGAATGCATCTATGATCAAAAAGCTTTGGTCATTCTCTTTAACTCTGGATTTTGAGAGTTTCAATCCTCAAGAATATTTTCAATCACTATCTTGGTCTCTGCAGTGGGAAATATTTCTAGTAACCTCAAGGAATAATCGGCAGAGATCACACCTTCTGATTTTATCATAGGTCATCCCATCATTTGAGTGTGCAGATCCCAAAGAAGAGCATGATTGAAACAAGGCTAAGGAATTCTGACAACGTGCTGATAGGGAGGAAAAAAATATCAGCTATTCACATAATATAATTTTTTTAAAAAAAATAAAGCTTAAATATTATATTGTCTCGCTGTTTGAGCAGTTTTAAAATCGGAAAAACAGTATACTTTGTAAGAAGATACAGCCACCTGATTACTAGTTTTTCTTTCATCCGGCTACGCACAATCTGTTGGAACAAAGGAAATGACACTATAATTCAGTGTATAACGTTCTGTTGAACAAAGCTATTTATAATAGCAAAAAAAAAAAAAACTTGATTGATAATTTGAGGTGAGGAGCAACAGGGCACTGTTAAATTATGAAAGATGCACAATGAATTTATGTAGCAAAAGAAAAATTCTAAATATTTCACCATTGAATCCACATAAAACCAGAACTTTGCGGGTAATATGCATGCCTGATTATGTTATTGAAAAAAGTGCTTAGTGACAAAGGTCGACAACAAGATAAGTTTTTGCACGATGGATGAAATCAAGGGTTTGGAAGAACAAACCAACCTCTTTCCTCCCCATGTTCATTCTATAAGGGGTTGCCTGCAAAGGCCCAATCAACTGACATAGCCTTGGGAAGAAGCATGACACATCAATCAACTGAAAATAAGACACAGCTTCTTCATATATTTTTAGGCTGATTAGTGCAAGTTCTTGAATAGTAAAATCTTAACTCAGAATTCATGGACATGATATTTTATCATTGGGACATTTGAAATACCATCTGTGCTTTAATTTTAACTTTAGTTGTCAGGCAAGAAATTTATTCAAACCAAAGTATAAAACATATAACAAGCACAAACACAGCCAGAGGCACTGAAAACATAGCTTGAAAGAAAGTAATGAAAACTACTAGCCCGAAACCCCCCCTACATGAAACCTGAAGCAATAAAATAACTTAGGCATGAATGCAAACCAAAAGAAAACACACATCAAACTCAAAATTTAAAAACAAAGGAACCACAAAAATAAATAAATAAAAGAATACCATTCATGAAATATACTTCAATTGGTTTCCACATATTGCTGTACTTTTAGTAACAAAACTTCAACCGGGAGGCAGATATATAAGTCTTTGGATCTGCAACCTTCAGATCTACTCCAAGTTGAATAAAACTAAAGCAAAATTACCTAAAATGCCATTTGACACATACCACCTTAAAGTTTCACACAGTTTCATGACATGTCCAGCATTTATTTGTAAACTTTAAAGGAAAAAAAAGGGATGGAGTCCTCTGTTCAACGTACAATTTATCATAGAAATACTACAACCTAATATAAACAAACAATACAAAGGCTTTGCAAGTGCTTATCTCTGGAAAGAGAGGACATGCAAAAGGAGAAGCTTTTAGAGTTTGAGCCGTGATCTAAAGGACTAAATAATGTATTTTTCTGCGAAACTGATGATACTATTAAGGTGTGAGATTGATTTATTGTTTCAGCATAAGGTTGCATCAGAGATTTGGAGCAGATGGTTTCCTTCAAATCTAAACAAAAGTTAGAACTAATGATTCTTACATTGAGAAATGGAGAAGGGCATCAAATGGAGCGAAAATCAAACATCTTGGGATAATTGCTGTCAAATGTCTCTTCTTAGTCGAATTGTGGATTAAAAAACCCCTGCACAATTCGAAAAGTAAATGAGTTAGTGATAGGGATTAACTAGAGGCATCAAATTTTGTCCCAAAAATGGAAAATGCAGCATTGGAACCTGGACAAAGATTAATGAACAAAAAATGCTAAGAACAATATTCACAAGGAAAAGAGAAGTGTGGATGAAAAGCCAATTATTGATGTATGATTAATGAACAAAAAACGTTGCATCCTGTATCCTTTGGTAATGGGCAGCTATATCTGGCCTTTCATATTCTATATTACAACATAGTGACCCAGTTATTATGAACAAAAGACTGTATTAAGTGAGAAGACAGCTGAATAAATTCAGACAAGGGTTGTGGATACTAAATTGATTAAGCAAAATAAAGAGCTGAAATTTTTCAATAACGATATCATGCAACAATCTGAAACAAAATAAAATGAACAGTTAGTGAATAAGCAAACCATAAGAATCAAATGCTAGAAAACCAAATGCTTGGTAATGGCAAAAAAGGAAAAAAATAATAAGAAGAAAAATAGCAACAGTGAAAGAAGAACAAGAATGAAGCTCAGGTACTGGGCAGTAGTAGTATATTTCTTTACACACATGCATAAGTAGTCATATTTATGTCAATTATAAAAAGAGAAGAAAAATAATTGCTGAACTTTTTCTCTTGCACATCTCAACTTTTTCTACATGTAAAGCATAATGAACTCAGTTATCCTAACAATTAGAAACAGTTATTAAGGAAGTAAATAATTGCTGAACTTTTCGAGATCAGCATACCTGGAAGTGAATTAATATAATGAAGGAAAGAAGAACAATCTCTGCTTATGTTTTGTTTTTGTGAAATCAAACAAAATATGTTCGCTCTCAGTCGCATAAATGAACCAGCTAATCAATCAGCCAGAGAACCTTGAGATATAATTGCATTTATAAGTTTCTTTTTAGTCCAATCATCAATTAAAAATGCCCTGAAAATTGAAAAGAAATTGAAGAGAAAGGCACAAAGATTGAAAATCACATGAAGTGCTAAAAATATTAAGCCGTTATCTCTCACCTATGAAATGCCTGTGAGTAAAGCTCCCTTGTGCTCCATCCTCAGTGCATGTCATTGTTCTTCTGCTATCTCCAGACTGCATGTACATCATAACAAATTCTGTTGATTTTCAAAAAGGTTTGAAACAGAAGTAAATGAATTGTAAGTTTTTAAAGATTGAGTGTTAGATGAACCTCTCGACAGTATGTTGACGCAAGGGATGTGGGCAATCTTGGGCCAATCTCGTCCTTGATCTCTTTTGTACCGTTGTTCTAGAAGTGGACAATTGGTGATATCTAGTTGCAAAAGCGAGAGAGGCAGTCCCTTCTTTGGAAAGAATTTGAGCTTTGGGCAGTTGTCAATCCTTAGGAATTCAAGAGAAGTGAGGTTTTGGAAAGCATCAGCCTTGGAGGACAGGTATTTCAGATTCGGGAAATCTCTAATGGTGAGGTGGGTGAGAGAGATGGGCAGCATCATCCTATCATCCTCCTCTGGAAAGGACATCAGATCTGGATAGGGACCACCAATGACTAGTCGTTTAAGAGAGGTGAGTCTACACAAACCCCAATCTATAATGGAATCTAGAATCTTGAGATCATATATCTCAAGTGATGTTAGATTGGTGGGGAAACCCTCTCCTGGAAAGGATACGATCCTTGGACAATTGCTTATGTCCAAATGTTGAAGAGAAGTGAGGTTTTGCAAGCGGGGGAGGACTTCCAGTTTCTCGCACTTCCATATTTGCAATGTCCGAAGAGAAGTGAGGTTGTAAATGCAGTCGCACTTCCAGTTTCCATCCAAAAAGGAAACAAGACTTTGGCACCCACGTATACTTAATAGAGAGAGACGGTTGAGGTTGTGCAGGCCCTCAGGTAAGGATTTAAGGTTTTCACATTTATGGATCCAAATCTCTTCAAGAAATGTGTTATGGTGGAACCTCTCCACTACAAACTCTAGCTTTGGACAATTCGTAACTTGAAGGTATTTAAGTGTGGTGGGTAACTCACCTCTTGATGATAAGGACAAGGACGTGAGCGATGAACATTCTTCTATACATAACTCTTCAAGAAGAAATTCACTGCTGTTGTCTCCCTTTTCCAGTAAGGACACCAGTTTTGGGCAGCGTTTGATTGTCATCTTTCTAAGAGATGTAAGGCTATGTAATCCTTGAAGCTTATCAAGATTCTCACACCTATCTAATTTCAGAGAAACGAGTCTGAGAGGCAACATGGGCTGATGCTGCTGCTGCTCTATTTCTTCTTCTGTCCCCAAGGAAACAAATTCAGGACAAGACTTGACTGTCAAACGATCACAGAGGGATGTGAGGTGTTGTAGTAATCCCTCCTCTTTTTGCCACAAACTACTCAACTCATTGCAACCCACAATCTTCAAATATTCTAGTTTTGTTAAACCTTGCACAAACACCTCTGTTAGACACGAGATCTTTGAAATATCAGAAAGAATAAGAGACTTCAGTGAGCGGACACTTCCCTCAACTTCCTCTTGACGGTGATTGATGTCTATTTCATAGGGCTCTGGGTGGCTTGAAATTGAAACTGCCAGCTGTGGACATTCATGAATAACCAATTTTTCCAATGTAGGAAGATGGTTGGGTAATTTTCCCGACAACTTGGGACAGTTTTCTATAGAAAGCACTTGTAAGCAAGGAAATACTTCGATTTGTCCATCCACTTCGGAAGAAAAACAATCTACCCAATCTTCCCACGCCTCCATATTCTCAAAACTCAGGGTTTTCAATGCTGGAAAATATTTTGCATAGCCCGACCCATAGAACTCAATGCCCACACTTTTCATCTCATTCAGTCCTTGTATGCAAAGGTCTTCAAGGGAGGGTAGTCGCCCGAGTGGTGGTAAAGATGTGCATTTTGCACAGTTTTCCAATCTTAAAACAACCATTTTAGAGAAAGATGGATTTCCTAGCCAAGTTGGAAGTGTTGTACCGCCATAGTACTTGATGTAGAGCTCCATCAACATCTTGGGAGGTTCTAAGATGTTGAGCACTTGTTCTTCAACTCTTTCTTTTCTTGAACCATTAAATTCACCACTATATTGTAACGTTAACACATCGAGGTCCTGTTTATCTTTTAACTTGGCATTAAATGCATCATGATCATCCATCACTTTCTCTATGCTTGAAATGCAGAGTGTCCCATTGAGAAACTTTAAATTCGTCAATTCTCCTATTCTTGCGGATCCATCGTCATCGCCTATGATAAAATTAGACAATTTTCGGAGGCTTTTCAATTTACCGATCTGTCGTGGCATCTCTTTGATGGAATTTGCATATCTAATATCGAGATGATGAAGGTCAGTCAGATTCCCCATTTCTGTCGGCAGCTTCTCAAGCCTAGAACAATCTTTTAATATTAATGTTTGCAAATTGTAAAGAGCACTTGTTGATCTAGGCAAACTTTTAATTTCACTGCCAGAAAGATCCAAGTACCGTAAATGTTTCAAATTTCCAATTGACTCTGGAAGTTCAGTGTTTTGATATCCACCCAAAGACAGCACCCTTAAGCACCTCAACTTCGGCAATAAATCAAAAGGAACATTTCTAGTTAAGTAGCCCCCATAATTTGATGTACATATCGATAAGAAAGTGCGTAATCTCTCAAATTCATGAAAGGCCTCAAATTTGTTAACTCCATCAAAATAGCTAAATATGTAAGATGAATGACGAGTTTTTTCTGAATCTTTGTGTTGCTTTTTAACCTCCAACCTAAAACACGTTTCCCCTGCTGCCCATTGTGCCAAATCATTGATGAGGTCGTGCATTACAAATTGTGATTCATTGACACTTGATCGTTGAAAGAATGACCTTGACAATAGATCGCGAAAATACTCGGCTCCTACATCTTCCATTGACTTTCTTCCGCCCAGACGTTGCTGCACTAAGCCCGTTGCCATCCATAACAAGACTAATTCCTCTTGGCGAAATTCATAATCTTCTGGGTAGATCGAGCAAAAAGCAAAACATGGCTTCAAATGCGCCGGAAGATGATGGTAGCTCAATCTAAGAGCTGGAATAATGCCACATTTCTCTTCCTTTAAAGCCCAAATCTGACTATACAACACATCTTCCCAATCTTTGGGATCTACTTTAGTGCGCAGGAGGCCCCCAAGAGCTTTTGCTGCCAAAGGCAAGCCCTGGCACCTTTGAAGTACTATTTTCTCACCAATTTCTTTTAAGCTTGAATGCGCATTGAGAACTCTTGTTTCGAATGCATGGTGGAAAAATATAGCCTTAGTATCTTCATGTGATAACGCTTTCAAATAGTAATCTTGAGCATTAATACCCATGGCCATTATTGATGAAACATTTGTATTGCGAGTTGTGATGATTATTCTACTTCCGGGAGCCCCAGCTATAAGAGGCTTGGACAGACTTGTCCAGTCAATATTGTAGTTTTCGGGCCAAACATCATCTAAGACAAGCAGAAATTTATGTTTGGACAGTTTTTCCTTCAAACTGTTTTGAAGCAGTTCTAATGCATTAATGTCACCAAAAGTCCGCTTAGTGAATGAGCCTAAAATTGCTTTTGTTAACTGAACAAGATTAAAATGTTCATAAACACAAACCCATGCTGTCGGATCAAATGAAGCTTTCACTCTCTCATCGTTGTAGACAAGCTGAGCGAGAGTTGTCTTACCAGCACCACCCATAGCAATTATAGAGATGACACGGAGTCCATCATCACTTGCTTCACCTCCCAACAACTCTTCAACTATAGCCTCTTTATCTTTATCCCTGCCCCGAACATTGGGTTCCAGTAGTGAAGTAGTCTGCCTGTTGACGAAGTCCATTGCCATGTTGACTGGTGTTTCTCTTGTTCTGTTAGACATCGTACCAGCAATATTCCCTAGCAGGTTCAGGTTCAGGTTCAGGCTTCTTTTTTGTTCCTCAATTTCTTGGAATCTAGTAGTGATCTTCTCTATCTTGGACTTAATTGTAAAATTAAACTTAATTGCCTTTGGCTCGAAACAGGAAGCGATACAGAGGCTTTGTACCTTATTGCAGCTGCTTGTTTCAGATTCCGCCTTCAACTTGCGTCTCTTATCTTCGGTGGCGAGCTCGTCCAATACGTCCTCTGCATCGAAAGCCAGTTCTCGGAGGTCTTGTAGCCACATTTTTACGCTCTCCTTTCTTATCTGCATCTCCTCAGCCTCAGCCAGCACGTCCCGAATCATCACCAGCTTTTCCCTCAACTTCTTCACGGAAGTATCGACTCCCTCGCGGCGAGCAAAGTCGATTAACTCACCCGAGAGCTTCTCAATCAACACTTGAATGGTTGCAGACAAAAAGATCTCCGCCATGTTCGATTTGTGGAAAGAAAGGAAGGGTTCAGAGGATGGTTTTGGTAAAGACTTTAGATTATTTATATATTTAGTAAATAATTAAATTAAAGGAAGAATCCTTGTACTATCACGCACATTGTAGCCAGCTGGGGCTCAATATTAGTCCACATCATAATTTTCAAAACCTATTAATTATTTACCATTAAATTGAAAAATATCTTATTTATTTAGTTAATAATAAATGTTGTGATGATGGTATATATGGTAGGAAAAAATAGATCATAAAATTATTTAATAGGGGTACCACTGCAAAAAAGATATGGGCCATTTAAACAAAATATGAGTCATTAACCTCCCTAACAACAACTAAGACCGAAGTGATATATGTTCAAAAGAAAATTGAATTCCATAAAAATGTAGAGAAATTAATTGAGAATATATTTCAAGTTCAAAAGATAATCGAATAATATACTAAATTCTAAAACAAAATATAGAGAAATTAAATGAGAATAAAATTGCCCGTCTTTGATACGGAACTTGAAATAGCAAGAACAGTAATTGACTAGCAGAAAATCGAGTAGCACTACAACAACCAACCCAAACTCATATATTAATAAATTTTCAAAATAAACCTAAAAAAATAAAGTTGAAAAGAATGTGGTAACAAATACAGTTGTAATATGATCATAAAAGTTTATGCTAGAATAAGATATGAAACTGTGCCTAAAACCCGTTCAACTAACTTCTTTTAACTCTATTAAAATTTTCAAATCCATCCACCTAGAACCCACTCAACCAACTTCTTTTAACTTTATAAATTCCCAAATCCATCCACTACCAATTCAGTCATTCTCACACAATAGCCTGTTGGTGTATTTTAATAAAAACAAAACTTACCTTCTTACCTTCTTGTTCCACATTGGTTAGAAGAAGAAAATATGGAGTGGCTTATTAGCTCTCTTCTTCACTCATGCTTAGTGAAGGCTTAGAGAACTTCGCACCTCATGTGCGCAAGAAGGTAAGAAGATGGGGGAGGTTTGAGTTCTATATCCAATCTTTTTAAACTGTGCCTATTCCACGCCTCAACCCGCCTTCACTTTTTTCTTTTAATTTTGAGGTATTATTGTTTTGTAATTTCCAACATAGCCTCAACAAAGATATAATATATATGGTCATAAAAGTTTATGATCCAACCGAAGGTATAAAAGATAATAGACTCAACAATAGCCGCAACCAAGTGTGAGGAGCATTTTTAAAAAATCAAATGTCGTTAAGGGATTGGACAAACCCTTCTTATCTTAAATCAAAAATGGGAATTTTATCTCAATATTCCCATAGTTTGGAAAAAATTCCCTACGTAAACCCACCTTCTAAAAAATTAACAAAATATTTTTTTTTTTGGAATGAAATGCCCTTCACATAACAAATCCCTACATTTATAGTGAATTCCAAATATTGTGAATATTTCTCAATCCCCCAAATCCCCTGATTTTGAATAGAATCCCCACTTTAGGTAATGTCAAATCACATTAATTATGCAATGATGACAATTTTGAAAAAAAAAAAGTATAAAATAGAAATTGAGGATAACTACGTTTTTTGTTATTTTGGGTATTATAATTTAATATGGGGATTGAGGTTTATGAATAAATTTGAGGATTATGAACAAAAATTATGTATTGGGATTTTTATTTTTTATTTTTTGTTATTTTGGGTATTTGTTTAATATGGGGATTGGAGATCATGAATAAATTTGGGGATTATGTGTGATTTTGGGTATTCAGCATCTTTTTGGATTTGATGGGGCATATAAGATTATGGTTTGATGTAAAGAAGTAAGCAATGATTGGTATAATAAAAAATTTGTTGATTGTGGATTGTTAGCAAAATTGGGGATTGTTAAAAAAAGAAGAGGGTATTGAGGATTGTTATTAAACTTGGGAATTATTCATTATTTTGAAGATTGGAGATTATGTGTCATAAGAGGGATTATTCAATAAATTGGGAATTATGCGCACATAATATTGAACCGATAAAGAAGTCTTTAAAAAAAAAAAAAACTATTTCCTTATATTAAAAAGGGCAATTTCCCAAAATAAATCCAAGTTTTCAAACAATTACCTCTATAAACTCGTATGACTGGAAATGTCAAATGTAAACCTCCGTACGATTTTTTTGACCATATTGCCCTTCTAACGGTAATATTTTCAAAAAAATTTCAAAATTTTTCATGTAATATCCAACATTACACAGAATACCCAACTTTATTAATAATACCCAATACCCAACTTACATATAATACCCAACGAATCACTAAATACTCAGTACTTATTTTACAAAGAATACCCATTTTTGTTAAGAATACCCATGAAATGATTACTCTCCGTACAAGTCAGATCATAACTTTTTCTAATCAAATCAAGTACTAACATGTCCCTTCAACCTTTTTCAAAAGTTAGAAGTAAAGCATACTCAATTTAGGTAATGTCAAATCACATTAATTATGCAATGATGACAATTCTAAAAAAAGAAAAAATAGAAATTGAGGATTACTACTTTATTTTGGGGAATATGAACAAAAATTCCACATTGGGGATTTTTGTTGTTGTTGTTGTGATTTAATATGGGGATTGAGGTTCATGAATAAATTTGGGGATTATGAAAAATTCTGTATTGAGATTTTTTTTTTTTTTGGTTATTTTGGGTATTATTGTTTAATATGGGGATTGGAGATCATGAATATATTTGGGGATTATGTGTGATTTTGGGTATTCAGCACCTTTTTTGATTTGATGGGGCATATAAGATTATGGTTTGATGTAAAAAAGTAAGCAATGATTGGCATAATAAAAAAATTGTTGATTGTGGATTGTTAGCAAAATTGGGGATTGTTAAAAAAAGAAGAGGGTATTGAGGATTGTTATCAAACTTGGGAATTATTCATTGTTTTGGAGATGGGAGATTATGAGTCATTTGAGGGATTATTCAATAAATTGGGAATTATGTATAATATTAAGCCGATAAAGAAGTCTTTTTTAAAAAAATTGTTTTCTTATATTAAAAACGAAGTCGTATTGATTTGGTTTAATTGTAGAACATGTTCAGGCTACTACATCAACAATAGCAATTCGAAGCCTAAGATGAGAAAGAGATGTGTGTAAAAGAGTAAGTAGTCTAAAGGGATTTTTTTTAGGGTTTTATACCAATAGGACCCTGGTATAAGATGCCTATACCAATAGGTCCCTATGGTTTTTTGTGATACATGAATACGTAGTTTTAGTTCGAAAAAAGACACAATTGCCCATACATGAATTTATTCCATATTTGGCGTTTACCAAAATATTTTATAAATATCCATATCGAAATTCCTAAAATCTTGCCTCTATTTCAACAATTTTGAAATTTCAAATTTTGATTTTGCTATCCATACAAGATTTTTGGATAGCAAAATCATTTTAAAAAAAGAAGTAAACATATTTAGCTTTGAACACACTAATATAACTCATATATACGTTCATTGTGAGTAATTATTTCAAATGGCAACGAGACTAACTAAAAATGAACATATTCCGTTATATGTATATATGTGTATATGTAAAACGAAATATATAGTGGTGATATACTTTTAGATATACATGTATACATATAACAGAATGTGTAGTGGTGTAATTTATATATTTCGTTTCACATGTATACATGTATATCTAAAATCGAAAATTGAATTTTGAAGTTTGAAATCCAGTTTCTATGTTCCGTTTGACATGTACACATGTATATCTGTAAATGAAATTTGAATTTTGAAGTTAGAAAGCCATTTATCAAATTTCGTTTTACATGTATACATGTATATCTATAAAACGAAATTTGAATTTTGAACTTATATAGAAATCTAGTTATCATATTTCATTTTACAGGTATACATGTATATCTATAAAACAGAATATGGATTGATCACATTCATATGTTCTGTTTTACAGATATACATATATACCTGTAAAATGAAATTTGAATCTGGAAGTTTTAAATGCATATACTATGTCCGATCTACAAATATCTACAGATATACATGTATACTTGTAGAACAAGATCAATTGAAAAACAAAAATAAATCAAGTTTAGACATGGAACACACCTTTCAACAATATTTGAAATCTAACAAATGTTCAACTTCATCAACCAATAATCTTTACAACAAAAGATATCGGTAGTAGCATGTATATGGCCCCCGTTTTGATTTAAAAACCCCAAAACCAAAGCATTGTTTAGATAATATGAACTCCATGAAATCTTTAATCTCAATTCAAATTCAAACAAACTTATCATATCCAAAACATTCAGCATAAATTCTAAATAAAAAAGTCCTTAAATATTTAATTTTAAAACAGAAAATTTAAAGAAATTAACAAGCTTGCTGAAATTAAAGAATGGAGGTATAATAGACAATGTAATATCCTAGTTGACTTTATATTTGAGTTGTAAGGGGCTATTGGTATAGCATCTTATTGGTTGGATTCCTTGATAAATAAGATCATATTTAGGTCCTTTTGATCGTTTTCCATTTTTTTTAAGGTTATTCGTAAATAGTATTCTCGGGTCAAGAGGGAGAGAGCTTGCTGCACCTATCTTCAGACCTTCTTAGATAATCTGCTCAGAACGTCTCTCTTTTAGTGTCTTATTCTCTCCCACAAACAAGAGTGTAAATGTCCCATATCCCTTTTGTCAAACCAAATCCCATATAATATTGGTGATTGTCTTATGCAAAGGAGAATGCCAAGTCAAAAACAAAAAAATCCAAATATTAGGCTGTGTAGACATCCATTTTTGACCATGAGTATGGTCATGAATGGTTGCCTTTGATTTGAGATAAAATAGGGTGTCAAAACCCTAAGTTCCCAGTTTTACCATTTGTGGGTAATTAGATAGAGGTCATTATCACATGTGTGTTTTTAGGTCAAATTGAGTCGATTCTTTTTGCATTAGGTTTTTAGAGAGTCTAGGAACATCCCTGCAAAATTCCATGGCATTCTGAGCCAGGCTTGATAGAAAATAAGGCCTTTTGTGAATGAAGGGCAGTTTTGTCATTTGAATTATAAAAGCCCTGAATGACTGTCGATCTTGTCTCGAATGATCACGAGACTTTGGCATGGATATTTAAAGTGTGTTTTGTAGCTAAGTTGATCAGTGACAAGGTCTGTTGAGCCTTCTGGCTCATAATTGGCTCTTAAGGCCCAAGGGGCCCTTTCAAGCCCAGATTAAGGTTTCGACCGGAAGTGACTGGGATTCGATATTTTTATAAAACCAAAGCCTTCAAAGGCTTCAAAAAACTTTCCTAAAACATTTTAGAACTTGTTTTGAGAAGAATAAATGATTTTGAAAGCAATCGGTTAGCAAATTTTAAAACTCCGATTTGGGCTCGGCAGGCCCTAAACAGCTAATCGGTCGACTTTTCCCTAAACCTTTGACCTCGGTCAATGCATTTTCACTTCAAACACTTCTTAAAACATGGAGAATCGAATCACGATCGTTTCGGCGCTTGAATCGTCAAATTTGGACATAAAACAGGCCCGAAAAGCCGAAAAAAACCGAAACAGGATCAAAACGGGCTGAACCAGGCCCATATAGGGGGTTTTTTGGGATGAGGGATCAATGGCCGTCCACCTAGGGACGGCCAACCATCCATGAAGGACGGCCAGCCGTCCTAGGGTGGATGGTCGTCGATCTTTTTTGCCAAAAAATGCATATTTCATAGTATTTTTCCTGCCAGGACTCTTCCAAGCCCTACCATGTGTCCAGTTCGGCCATGGGGGAGTTTGGATGAGTTCAAACACCTTGGAAGACTGATTTTGAGCCCTCGGATCATTCCTAAGGGATTCAAACTTAGCTATTGATCAAACCCAGGCCTCCCTATAAATAGAGGGCCCTAAAATCAGTTTCAACACACGGAAAAAGCTTTAGAGAGCTAGCTTGGAGAGTAGAGACTTGAGCAATTGCACAAGCTTCCCCCATAGCACTCTAGCTTAAGTTTTAGAGTCTTTGAGTTCCTTAGAGTCCTTGGAGTTTGAGGAGAAGGCTTGGAGCTTGAGGAGAAGGCTTGAAGCTTGAAGGCTTGAAGGCAGAGGTTAGTAGGTTTTTTTTTGTTCTTGTTCTTTTTCTTTTTCTTTTTGAATCATGTTAGGTTAGGTTTTTATTAGTATAGGGTTTAGTTTATTGTTAGTATACATAGGATATAGTTTATTATTAACATGCATAGTTTAGGCTCTATATTAGTTTGCATAATAGGCTAGTTTGTTTTTAATATGCATGCATATTTCTCCCTTTCTTCCTCTCTTCTTCTTCCATTCTTATATTATCATACCATTATAGGATTGGT
>JAESVK010062479.1:61127-106296 GCA_017140935.1 Hamamelis virginiana
TAAGATAGAATCTCTACGATTATGTGGTTTATTACAATAGGAGAGTCCTATGTAATCGAACTACGTGGACTTTGATCTTTGTCAAGCAATTGATAAGGTACGTAGGCAGTCAATAGGGCGCAAGTCCAATCTTAGGTTGACTTCTAGTCTCCTAAGACCCTTAGGATTGTGTATACTTTTGTACTATATATTATTATTATTATATATTATTATTCATATTTTGTGATTGATTAGATATGATAGGATTGTTTTGAAAAGATTTTGATAAAGCCCAAACTTAATTAAGAGACCTTTAATTAGGGCGAGGTGGGTGCCTACAAGGAGATCCTTGGAACCTTCCCATTTCGTAACCTAGCCCCCGAATCAAACTTTGATTCGAAAGACCATGCTTTTCCAAAATATGGGGTCAATGTTTTATTGAAAATAAAACTCTTTTTGTGGTTTCCTTGTTCCCTAAAAATAAGGTGGCGACTCCTAGTTTTTTATAAACTCTCATCCTTTTTTAAAAACCCTATCTTGAGTGGATAATAGAGAATGATAAATGTGGATAACAGAGAAGGATAAATCGAGACGGATAAACATCATCCACAATCCACTCAAGATAAACACCCCCCCAAGAGTGAACAAGAGGGCCTCCCGATCCAGGTTGGTTGGTTCACAGGCTGCATACAAAGTGTGAATGCTTGCCAAAAAGTCAATAGGGTCTTGCACCGAAGCTTAATATTGGTTTTTGAAATAACTGACGTTAAAAAAAAATGGTGATTTTTTGAAGAACAAAGTTGAATATTTTCACAATGACATTTTTCAAAAACCAACCGTCGGATTACTGTGATGTTTTGCAGGCATGACATACAGAGTGGGAGCATCTAATCCAACAGTCAGTTTTACGAACTGTCTTCTGAAATTGGAGATATGGAATCGACCCGACATAACCTTATGCAAGGTCGACCTTATAATAGAATGACTATATACACACACACACACACACACAAAAATGATGCATTGGGGTCCCTTTTTACGGTCTACTTTTACGGTCCACTCCTCACTAGGATAGTTGGGATAGGTATTTTGAAAAATCGACTGTTGGGTTAGATACTCATGTTACGTTTGTCATGACTGCAAAAAATTACAGTGGTCCAACTGTTGGTTTTTGAGAAAATTGACTGTGAAAAAAACTGACATTTTTTGTTCTAATTTTTTGCATATACATAGAAAGAAGATTTAATATAACAGTCAGTTTTTCAAAATACACATTCGACAATAACGAAAAATTCAAATCTTCACATAAGCTTATGTAGAAACATCTTCATAAGCTTATGGGGTAGGTTTCCCTTAAATCATGTTTTACATTTATGCCTACACCTCGTTTTCAAAATACCCTTGTGGGTTGAATATTTTTAGAAACCGACCATTGGATAAGATACATTTATCATGTTTGTCATTTATGATAAACATTTATCATGTTTATCATGTTTGCCAAAAATCACAATGATCCAACGGTTAGATTTTAAGAAATCTCACTATAAAAAACTGCAATGTTTCTAATTATAATAATTTTTCACGGTAACATTTAAAAAAAAAAAAATCAACCGTTAGATCACTGTAATTTTTGGCATAAATGACAAACACGAGTAATATATCTTATCCAACTGTCAGTCTTTAAATATTCGACCCACATGCTTTTAGTATAGTGTATGGTTTAATTATTTAAATCTTTATTAATGACCCACGTAATATTAACAACTCATGTGTAAAAGTGGGTTTATGGGATAATGTTAACCACTTCTATCCTATTTCTGATTGGTTAATATTAGAAGTGGTTTCCTAATATCTCCTACTATGATGGGCTAGTGGAGTTCTAATTGAAGTGGGAAACTGGTCATCTCTCTACCCATAAATAGGTATTCAGATTACCCATCATATCATCTGAAGAAACTAACGTAAGGTGAAAGAGGGTCAAGTGAGAGAAACCCTTTTCCATCAAGAACGAAGACTGTTCTATTTGAAGATTTGATCGCGTGAAGATTGCGATTATGGATCCGGGTATGTCGTTTAATTTCCGCATTATGTAATTACATTATATTATGATAGTTGTGATCCTGGGCATGATTGTAGTTGTTAATTTATATAACAACATGAAAGTTTACATGTGGTATCAGAGCTTGAGTTTTTGGATCTTGAAATATATTTTAATAATTTATGAAATAATCGGTACATATGTTTTTTATGTTATTAATATAATTATTTTTTGTACTGTTAATATATGTGTGTACAAGCATTACTTCATAATGATGTAATGTATGGAACTTTTGCTTTTTGACCATACAGATGCCTGCTATTTATTTGGAAAAACTTCATTCTATATGGAATTGTTCACATGTATATATATGTATATTCACGTTTTATGTATGGAATATATATATATATATATATATATATATATAATATTATGATGTGACACATCGTATGAGTGGTAGTAAATAATATAATAATAATAAATAAAACTTATTTATTTTTTTGTCTTTTCTGGAAAGATAGTGTCTATTGGACCTGGTGATGATCTATTTCCATGTTATTATAGAAAGCTTGTCTTTTTGGACTCTGATAGTGAGGTACAGGTGTGCGATCCTATAGAATATTATTAGTACCATACGGATCCATATATATTGTTTATATATATAAATGATAATATGTACGGATGCATGCAATTGAAGAATTGTTTTTTAATTATGGATATAGTATATTTAACGTGTTCTAATTAAGTTGCTACCTTGAACACATTACTGTTAATTTGATCTAATGATTGTGTAAAGTAATTTTTTTTTTAAAATTTGAAATTTACATTATGACACAGTTTGGTAGCCACCAAAGTGGCCCAACTGGAATGATATGTAAATACCAAATTAAATTATTGAAATTTAATATCCATTCCCAATATTAAATTAATTAATGAATTTACAAATTGCAATTCTTTAATTATAAGACTATTAGGTTGGCCCAAAGGTGCACCACATTCAAGTAATTATTGAATTGGAATAGGATAATTGGTGGGTATTCATAGTTAATACTGGAATAGATACCCAAAGGTAACGGACCTACTTAATTATGAATATTTTATCAATTAGTCGTATTAGGTGAAAGGGGATCACCGTAATTGTTTAATAGTTTACCATAAGATTAACCCAAAGGTAGATCACGGTAACACTATTTATTATTGTTATAATGTGTGTTTTATGTTTGGTTAATTATCTATTTTTTATAACTTTTAGCACTAATGTAGTGAGCAAAAATTATTTATTGCAGTATCTGTTCCAGTTTCATTGCATTCGCATGCTTCGTCTGTTCCAATTTTAAATGGAATGAATTTCTCATATTGGAAAGAACAGATTCAGTTTCACCTTGGTGTATTGGATCCTGATGTAGCTCTTGAATATGAGAAATCGACTGCTATTACTGATACAAGCAGTGCGAAAGAAAAGGCTTTTCACAAAGCATGGGAAAAATCAAACAGACTAAGCATTAAGTTTATGCGAATGACCATAGCGAACAACATCAAGTCTACACTTCCTCTAACTGATAATGGTAAAGAATTCCTTACTAATGTGGAAGAACGTTTCTGAACTGCTGACAAGTCTCTTGCGGGGACACTTATGGCCAAGCTTACCACCACGAAATTTGATGGTACACGTGGCATGAATGAGCATGTCATTGAAATGTCAAATTTGGCTGCTCGATTAAAGACTTTAGGGATGAGTGTGGATGAGTTCTTTCTTTTTCAATTTATTTTAAATTCCTTGCCTCCTCAGTATGGGCCATTTCAGATTAATTATAACACTATGAAGGATAAGTGGAATGTGAATGAATTGGCCAGTATGGTTATCTAAGAAGAGACAAGACTTAAGCAACTTGGACATCATTCAGCTCATCTTGTAAGTCAAGGAGCTGATAAGAAATGGAGGAAGCCCAAAAGGGACATAAAGCGTGGTCCTTACAAGGCAAATGAGCCCAACCAGAATGCTCAAGCTTATAAGAAGGAAAAAGGCAATGACAAGTGTCACTTCTGTAAAAAGTCGAGACACTATCAAAAAGACTGCACAAAATGTAGGGAGTGGTTCGAAAAGAAAGGTAAAAAATTTAATTTATGTATGTTTCGAATCAAACCTAACTGAAGTTCCTTCTAATACTTGGTGGATTGATTCTGGGGCTACTACTCATGTTTCCAATACGATGCAGGGATTCCTTACGACCCAAACCATAAATCCAAATGAACACTTCTTATTCATGGGAAATCGGGTTAAAGCTCCAGTTGAAGCCATTAACACTTATCGTTTATTTTTGGACACTGGCCATTATTTAGATTTGTTTCAGACTCTTTATGTTCCTTCTGTTTCTAGAAGTTTAGTTTCTTTATCCAAACTTGATATTGATGGTTACTCCTTTAAATTTGGGAATAAAAGTTTTAATTTGTTAAAGAATACTTTTATTGTTGGTTCTAATATTCTTTGTGATGGCTTGTACAAATTAAAGCTTGATAATTATTTTGCTGAAACTCTTCTTACCCAGCATCATAATGTTGGTACTAAGCGTAGCCTAATAAATGAAAATTCCTCCAACTTGTGGCATAAAAGGCTAGGACATATTTCTAGAGAAAGGCTGGAGAGGCTAGTAAAAGACGGGGTTCTCCCAAACCTTGACTTTACTGATCTCAGTGTGTGTGTAGATTGTATTAAGGGTAAACAAACCAAACACACCAAGAAGGGTGCCACAAGAAGTAATGAACTTCTTGAGATTATCCACACAGATATTTGTGGGCCTTTTGATACTCCATCTTTTTGTGGAGAACGATATTTTATCACCTTTATAGATGATTTTTCACGTTATGGTTATATTTATTTGTTGCATGAAAAATCTCAAGTAGTGGATGCCCTTGAGGTGTACATTACTGAGGTTGAAAGACAATTAGAAAGAAAGGTGAAAATCATTAGATCGGATAGAGGTGGTGAATATTATGGAAAATATAATGAATATGGGCAATGCCCAGGCCCATTTGCTAAACTCTTAGAAAAGCATGGCATTTGTGCACAGTACACTATGCCAGGAACGCCACAGCATAATGGTGTAGCTGAAAGGCATAATCGTACTCTAATGGATATGGTTAGAAGTATGTTAAGTAATTCTACCTTGCCCTTATCATTATGGATGCAAGCCCTTAAGACTGCTATTTATCTGTTGAATCGGGTTCCTAGTAAGGCAGTTCCAAAGACTCCTTTTGAACTGTGGACGGGAAGGAAACCGAGCCTAAGACATCTACATGTCTGGGGTTGTGCAGCAGAGGCTAGAATCTATAATCCGCATGAAAAGAAATTGGACTTAAGAACGATTAGTGGTTACTTTATTGATTACCCTGAAAAATCCAAAGGGTATAGGTTTTACTATCCTAACCATAGTACGAGAATTGTAGAAACCGGTAATGCCAGATTTATTGAAGATGGTAACATTAGTGGGAGTGATAAACCACGAAATGTGGTAATTCAAGAAGTTAGGGTGTTTATCCCAGTACCACTAGCTTCAAGGGAAATTGTTGTTCCTCCAGTTGTTGAACGACCTAACAACATTGAACAACAAATTAATGAACCACCACTCCATAATGAGATTGTTGCCAATGAACAAATTAAATAACAGGAGAACCACAAGAAGTAGCATTAAGAAGATCTCAAAGGGAAAGGAAGTCTGCTATTTCGGATGATTATGTGGTTTACCTAGAAGAATCTTACTTTGATATAGGATCAAGTAAGGATCCGATTTCGTTTTTACAAGCCATAAAAAGTAATAATTCTACTAAATGGATTGATGCCATGAATGATGAGTTGAAATCAATGGACCAGAATGAAGTCTGGGAAATCGTTGAATTGCCTAAAGGATACAAGAAAGTAGGTTGCAAATGGATCTATAAGACTAAACGCGACTCTAAGGGCAATATTGAACGATATAAAGCTAGACTAGTGGCCAAAGGTTTTACTCAGAGATGAGGCATTGATTACAAAGAGACTTTCTCTCCTGTATCCAAGAAAAACTCACTTAGAATCGTTATGGCATTAGTAGCTCATCATGACTTGGAGCTACACCAAATGGATGTGAAAACTGCTTTTTTAAATGGGAGTTTAGATAAAGAAATCTATATGGATCAACCCGAAGGTTTCTCCATTAAAGGAAATGAGCATTTAGCTTGCAAACTTAAGAAGTCAATATATGGACTTAAACAAGCTTCCCGACAATGGTATCTTAAGTTTAATGATATCATTATTTCCTTTGGATTTAAAGAAAATGTTGTTGATCGTTGTATTTATCTAAAGGTCAGTGGGAGCAAGTTTATATTTCTGATTTTGTATGTTGATGATATTTTGCTTGCTAGTAATGATCTTGTTTTATTGCATGAAACCAAGAAGTTTCTCTCTAAGAACTTTGAAATGAAAGATATGGGTGAGGCAACTTACGTGATAGGAATTGATATATTCCGGGATCGATCACGTGGACTATTAGGGTTGTCTCAGAAAGCATATATTGAAAGAATTCTAGAGAGATTCAGAATGGAAAAATCTTCTGCTGGTGATACCCCTATTTAGAAAGGGGATAAGTTCAGCCTTATGCAATGCCCACAAAATGAATGGGAACGAAAACAAATGGAAGAGATTCCTTATGCATCTGCAGTAGGAAGCTTAATGTATGCACAGACCTGCACTAGATCGGATATCAGTTTTGCTGTTGGTATGTTAGGGAGATACCAAAGCAATCCTGGAATGGACCATTGGAAAGCTGCAAAGAAAGTCATGAGGTACCTACAAGGTACGAAGAATTACATGCTCACATTTAGGAGATCTAATAATCTAGAGGTGATTGGCTACTCAGATTCAAATTTTGGTGGATGCATCGATAGTAGGAAGTCTACTTTCGGTTATTTGTTCCTATTAGCTAGAGGAGCAATATCATGGAAGAGTGCAAAGCAAACTATCACTTCATCATCGACTATGGAAGCTGAATTTGTGGCATGCTTTGAGGCCACTGTTCATGGATTGTGGTTGCGGAACTTCATCTCAGGACTTGGGGTTGTTGACTCCATTGCCAAGCCGTTGAGAATTTATTGTGATAACTCCGCAGCTGTGTTTTTCTTTAAGAGCGACAAGTATTCTAAGGGTGCTAAACACATGGAATTGAAATACTTTGCCATTAAGGAAGAAGTTCAGAAACAACGAGTGTCAATAGAACACATAAGCACACAACTAATGATTGCAAATCCATTGACAAAGGGGTTGGCTCCAAACTCATTTAAGGAACATGCTAATAGCATGGGTCTTGGATATGACCCATAACATTTACTATTGTAATGGATTGTTTTATGTTATTATGTTATTTGATACTTTGAGACCTTATTAAATGTGTTTCTGATTAATTATTCCTGTATTAATTGTGTACGTACATATATGAGAATGGACAAATGTTAACAGGAATAGTCTTTGAAATAAAAGACATTATTGTTGGACCTTTTGAATGCACTTCTTGTTTATAGACTGTATTAAACAATTTGCTAGTGTTGTGGTGCATGGAAGGAACTATATCGCATGAATGATGTGGAACCGCCATGACTCGCATTAGTGGGTTGTTTAATTATGGTATTATGATGACCAAATTAAAGTGTGGTTGGATGTGGTTTATTGCGCGCCTAATGTTAGACTCATTAAATTCTACTATAAAGTTATCACATGGGCCAAGTGGGAGAATGTAAGATTTAATTATTTAAATCTTTATTAATGACCCACGTAATATTAACAACTCATGTGACATAGTGGGTTTATGGGATAATGTTAACCACTTTTATCCTATTTCTGATTGGTTAATATTAGAAATGGTTTCCTAATATCTCCTACTATGCTGGGCTAGTGGAGTTCTAATTGAAGTGGGAAACTGGTCCTCTCTCTACCCATAAATAGGTATTCAAATTACCCATCATATCATCTGAAGAAACTAACGTAAGGTGAAAGAGGGTCAAGAGAGAGAAACCCTTTTCCATCAAGAACGAAGACTGTTCTATTTAAAGATTTGATCGCGTGAAGATTGCGATTATGGATCCGGGTATGTCATTTAATTTCCACATTATGTAATTACATTATATTATGATAGTTGTGATCTTGGGCATGATTGTAGTTGTTAATTTATATAACAACATGAAAGTTTACATATAGACTTTAGATTCTCATGATTGTTGAAGGAGCAACTTAATTACGATTAATATTAACAAGACACTGCCTAGAAAGAACAGCCAGCACGTGCCATGGGGCTGCTGACAAAGAATATATAGCAAGTAAATAACATTGAATACTGCTTCATAATGGTTGCACTCGACAGGAACGTTGGATTCCATTGTTGAACTGCATAAAACAATTTCAAGTGTCTTAATAAATAATTACATTAAAGAAGATTCCTTGCACTATCACACACATGGTAGCCAGTTGGGTCTTAATATTAGTCGACATCATAATTTGCAAAAAGATATGAGCCATTTAAACAAAATATGAGTATCCCCTAAAATTCAAATCCAATTAATGAGAAATAATTAACCTCCCTAACAACAACTAAGATCGAAGTGATGTTCAAAAGAAAATTGAATTCGATAAAAATGTAGAGAAATTAATTGAGAATATATTTCAAGTTCAAAAAATAATCGAATACACAAAATTTTAAAACAAAATATAGAGAAATTAAATGAGAATAAAATTGCCCGTCTTTAATACGGAACTTGAAATAGCAAGAACATGCAGTAATTGACTAGCAGAAAATGGAGTAGCACTAAAACAACCAACCCAAACCCATATATTAATAAATTTTCAAAATAAACCTAAAAAAATGAAGTTGAAAAGAATGTGGTAACAAATATAGTTGTAATATGATGTTAATGAAGCCAAACTCTAGTGGTGTCAAAATGGGCGAATCGAGCCGACCTGGCCCGTTAAGGAAATGGGTTAACGGGCTATTGGATTTGATCGGGCTTGGCCCATTAAGCTATTGGACCGGATCGGGCCAGTCCAATAAAAGGAAAAGGCCTATCCAATCCGGTCCATTAGACTGGTCCACTAAGGTAATGGGTTAGATCGGGCTAACGGATCGTGCTGAAGGGCTAATGGATCGGGCTAACGGGCTAATGGGATTTTTCAATTTTTATTTTTATTTTCACTTACTTTTAGTTTTTTTTTTTCACTTTCAATTTCAATTTTAATTTTTTTACATTATATTTAAATTACAATGTAAAAAAAAAAAAAACTATTAAAATACATGAATAAATAATAATTAAACAAAAAAAAAACTTATTTTATTTATATTTCAAATGTATACAATCTTGGAAGGAGAGAGTTGCATCACCATAGTTAAGTTCATCCCATCTAATTTGACACCTACTTAATCATCCATCATTTGACCCACCCTTGTAAATTGAAAAAAAAAAAAATGCAAATTCGAAATTCAACCTAATGTTTGGTCATCCTCAATATCGATATTGGCAAATTCAACAGCCAAATCATAATCTTCTTAGATTTTATCTTAGAGTTCTTTTTTATGCACGTTTCCAATCCTTTGAGCAAACTTGCGTTTCTAAACTTTCAGACAACATTCTACTCCTCCGTTCATCTAAAGTCCTATTTTCTGCAATAAAAACAGGTTCTGATGCTACTGTAGAAACTGGAGGGGTTAGTAGATCACGTGTCATTATAGAAAGCACAAGATAATTCTTAGCATGGGTTTTCCACCACTGAGATCAAGGAAGTCAGAAATTGCATTAAACGATTAGCTTTATCTCAATCATTTTTATCAATGCGACAAGATTGATGACCTCTGAGATCAAGGAAGTCAGAAATTGCTATTTGGTGGGATTTGCAAGATTTTATCATGAGATACGTAGTATTCCACCAATGTTCAGTATCGTTGGCACACTTTTTACCCTTTAGACCATAAGGGCTTTTACAAAAGTTATGAAAATCTTGTACTCTTGCAGGCGAAGATCTAATGAAAATAATAGCTTGTCATTTTTTTTTTTTTTTGTAATATCTTCAAAATATAATATTCCATCTTGTACAATTAAATTAAGTATATGACATGCACATCTAATGTGAAAAAATTGAAAACCAAGAGGATGATACAATTAACGTTTAAACAAATCGATGGATGTAGTATTAGCAGTGGCATTATCAAAAGTAATACTAAATACTTTATTTTGAATATCATATTCTCTAAAAACATTCATCATACCTTGAAAAATAATGTGGGCAGTATGTGGATATTCTAAGAGATGAAAATATGTAATTCATTTTTGTAAGTCCCAATTATCATCAATAAAATGTGCAGTAATGACAAAATAATCCATAAAATTTTTTGCAGTCCAAGTATCAGAAGTACAAGCAATATTGGGGACTATAATTAGCAAAATCTTGAATTAATTGAGCTCGTTATTTTTTGAAAAGTTTTACACAATTATTTTTGTGGGTATTTCTAGAAAAAGACTGAAATTGGTGATTAACAAATGTTTGTATATATTCTTCAAATTCAGGATTTGCAGTGAAAGTAATGGTAATTCCGCAGAAGCAGAGAACATGGCCAAGCCATCTCTCATTCGGGCTTGATCATAAATGAAGGTCCCTAAACCAGAACTACTACCAAAACTAAGTTGGGTTTGTCTTTGGTCTGATGGACCGGCATGTAAGGCGGCACATTTCTCAACATGCCTTTTAAGGTGGGCTGTGCCATTTGAGCTATCAGTGTAATCTTTTTTACAATAGTTACATATAGCCCTCCTAGTTTTAACACCATTTATCATACGCATCTCTACGGTATAGTTAGTCCACACCGCACACTGTTTCTTTCGTGTGGCATTGGTGCCAGCACTCCCTACAGTACTAGCGGCAGTAGGTTCATTTGAACCACCCCAAGTTCAAAGGTGTCAAATTATTCATCTCTACCGTACCCCCTCAAGATCAACTACGTACTCTATGGTCATCCATTTTTTAAGTGAATTTTTTTTAACAATAATAACGAAAAAAAAAAAGACAAAATTTACTATCTATTATATACTATGGCAATACAAAAATAAAACAACTCTATGGTAGTATATATATATATATATTTTAACAAATGTATTATGTAATTTTTTTTTAAAAAAATAAATAAATGAGAAAGATGTAGTTTTAAAATGAGAATTGAGAGAGAGGCAGACTTAATATAATTTAATAAAAGAGAGGGGTAGTTTTAATTAATTAATTTTTTTTTATAAATATACAATTTAAATAACTAAAATGAGTGAGAGATAACAAGAGAGAGATAGAGAGTGGGAGAGAGACTGAGAGAGAAAGAAAGGCAGACTGAGTGACTGACAGAGACAAAAAGATTGAGAGAGAGATGACTCAGAGAGAGAGAGAAAGAGAGATAGAGAAAGATAAAGAGAAAGAAAGAAAGAAAGAGATTGAGAAAGAGATGACTCGAGAAAGTGAGAAAGACTGAGAGAGAGACTGAGAGAGACATAGAGATTGAGAGATGGTTTCTTACCACACCGGCACACCGATGGACGGCGGAGGCGACAGTAGCGACTAGCAGTGGATTAGAGACAATTGATCGGCGGGATCGACGAGAAACTATCCGACGATTGTAGATCGGCGATTGTGGATCAGCGAAGGTGACTGGCAGTGGATCAACATGTGGATCGGCGGAGGCGATTGGCAGTGGATTAGTGGTTGTGGATCGGTGGGAAACTGTGTCCGGCGACTATGCCACTGTTGATCTACCGTAGGTTTGTAACTGATATATTTTTTTCCTGCCTTTCCGACGACTGTGTATTGGTAGACCATAGGATTGTGGTTTTTTTTTTTTTTTTTTTTTTTTTTTTTTTTTTTTTTTGCAGACTTGCAGTGAGAGAGAAAGACAGAGCGCGATTGAGAGACTAATACAGAGAGCTTGAATAATGGGGTTATGATTGAGAAAGAGTTTGGTGTTCAATGTGGTTATGAGTTAGAGAGCTTGAATAATGCTGGTATTTGCCAAAAAGATTGGAGATTTTGTGGGTGATGATTCAGAGAGCTTAAAGAACATTTGTGCATGAATGCATGATTGCTAATGTGAGGATAAATGGGGATGTGATTTATTTATAGATTGATATTTGCTAAAAGACAAAATATACCCCTAAAATTAGCCATTTTATGACTCTTAGAGGGGGCATAAGTGTAAAAAAAATGCAAGTATTTTAAAAACTCTCAGATTAGTCTAATCGCGCCAAACGGGCTATTTGACAGGCTAATAAGCGGATCGGATCAGATCGGGCTAACTGATCGATATGGGCTGCTTATCAGACTCGGATAGGGCCGACCATTGGACAAAAAACCTTAGCCCAGTTCGGTCCATTTACTATGGATCAGATCATCCAAGTCCATTAGTTATCGGATCGGATCGGGCCTGATCCGTTAGCTTATTGGACCGGTCAGCGGGCCAAATGGGCGACCCGTCCATTTTGACACCACTACCAAAGTCTATCCTTTATGCTAGAATAAGATATGAAACTGTGCCTAAAACCCGTTCAACTAACTTCTTTTAACTCTATTAAAATTTTCAAATCCATCCACCTAAAACCCACTCAACCAACTTCTTTTAACTCTATAAATTCCCAAATCCACGCCATCCACTACCAATTCATAGTCATTCTCACACAATAGCCTCAACAAAGATATATAATATATATGATAAAAAAAGTTTATGATCCAACCGAAGGTATAAAAGACAATAGCCTCAACAATAGCCGCAACCAAGTGTGAGTAGCATTTTTTAAAAATCAATGTCGTTAAGGGATCGGACAAACCCTTCTTATCTTAAATCAAATATGGGAATTTTATCTCAATATTCCCATAGTTTGGAAAAATTCCCTACGTAAACCCACCTTCTGAAAAATTAACAAAATATTTTTTTGGACCAAAATGCCCTTCACATAACAAATCCCTAAATTTATAGTGAATTCTAAATTTTGTGAATATTTCTCAATACCCCAAATCCTCCTATTTTGAAAAGAATCTCCAATTTAGGTAATGTCAAATCACATTAATTATGCAATGATGACAATCCTGAAAAAAAAAATATAAAATATAAATTGAGGATTACTACGTTATTTTGGGGAATATTAAAAAAAATTCCATATTGGCGATTTTTTTTTTTTTTTTTTGGTTTATTTTGGGTATTATGATTCAATATGGGAATTGAGGTTCATGAATAAATATGGGGATTATGAACAAAAATTCTATAGTGTGATTTTTTTTTTTTTGTTATTTTGGGTATTATTGTTTAATATGGGGATTGAAGATCATGAATAAATTTGGGGATTATGTGTGATTTTGGGTATTCAACATCTTTTTGGATTTGATGAGGCATATAAGATTATGGTTTGATGTAAAAATGTAAGTAATGATTGGTATAATAAAAAATTTGCTGGTTGTGGATTGTTAGCAAAATTGGGGATTGTTAAAAAAAGAAGTGGGTATTGAGGATTGTTATCAAACTTGGGAATTATTCATTATTTTGGAGATTGGAGATTATGTGTCATCTGAGGGATTATTCAATAAATTGGAAATTATGCATAATATTGAACCAGTAAAGAAGTCTTTTAAAAAAATTGTTTTCTTATATTAAAAACGAAGTTGTATTGATTTGTTTTAATTATAGAACATGTTCAGACTACTACATCAACAACTGCAATTTGAAGCCTAAGACGAGAAAGAGATGCGTGTAAAAGAGTAAGTAGTATAAAGGGATTTTTTTTTAGGGTTTTATACCAATAGGACCCTGGTATAAGATGCCTATACCAATAGGTTCTGTTGGCCCAAAATATACTCTAGAGGGAGGGTGAATAGAGTATTGGCAATTAAAAACTGATTTGAAAAAGGGATAATAGTTTTTGCAAACTTAAACTTTAGATAACTAGAATGCAAGCTTGAAGTAAATAAACAAATTGAAATACAAGAGTTTGAGTTAAAGAATCAAACACAAGGATTTAACGTGGTTCGGTTTCCGCCTAAGTCCACGCCTCAAGATCTCCGTCTCGAGGATTAATCCACTATGAACACTCCTTCAAGGTGGAGAAACCTGTTGGCCCAAAATATACTCTAGAGGGGGGTGAATAGAGTATTGCAAACTTTATAAAATAATTTCCAAATTAAAATTTTGGTTCAATTAAATTTAGCGGAAAATAACTAAGTTAATAAATTTAATTGAAGATGAAAAGAATATAAGAATGAATCACAACTTCATAATTTATATAGCAAGTAAATAAATTTAAATGCAAGAGATAGAGTTAGAGATATTCAAACATAACGATTTTAACGTGGTTCGATCTCCGTCTACATCCACGCCTCAAGAGCTCCGTCTTGAGGATTCCACAATCCACTATGGATCACTCATTCAAGGTGGAGAAACCTTTACAATTGTCTTCTTTCGAAGGTGGAAGACACTCACCCACAATCTACTTTCTAGATGGTAGATTCTCACCCATAAGGGATTTACAATACCCTTACTTCTCACAAATAATACAAGATGAACAAAGTGTACAAAGAATAACTCCTTCAAGAGTAGATATGTACAAGTATGAGCTTTCACTAATATCTCTCAAGAGTATGAACTAATATTGGCTTAAGAGAGATTGATTCTTTTGGATTGAATCACATAAATATGATGAATAAAGCTTGATAAGAGTATGAGATTGATTCAATAAGTTTAAGTGTGATTAGCTACTCATCCAAAACTCAATCAAATGGTATTTATAAGCTCTCTAACGAATATGGCTGTTGGAGACAAGAATATAGCCGTTTGGTTTGCAAAAACTAGCCGTTATTTGTTGCAGAGCATACTTAGTCAACTAGGACAAAAATGGTTAGTCGACTAAAGTATTTTAAATACACTATGAAATGAGTTCGGAATCGATTAGTCGACTAGGTCAAAAGGGATTAGTCGACTAGAGAAGTAAAAATCAAAACATTTAAAATCGAGGCACGATTGGTCGACTAGAGACAGGGTATTAGTCGACTAGCTTAGGTGTTCATGAAAACATGCTTACTGCCATGAGGTTAGTCGACTATTCATAGAGGGTTAGTCGACTAGGCTAGGCCATAAGTCAATTTTCATAAACTTTAAGCTACAATATGAATTTGAAATAGCCCACTAAGATTTAAAACATTTTTGACTAATCAAAATGATTTTTTCAAGTGAGAACAAGGTCTAAAGAGGTTAAGGTCTTTTAAGCCAATGTAGTTCAATCCTAATTGAGAGATTTACACAAGTATTCCTAAAAGACGTACAAAAGATAAAACAAGGTCTTCAAGAAGGTTCTTCAATTCTTGTGCTAGGCTTGATAAGCTTGTGATTGGCTTTATCTTTGGCTTAAGCAAGACTTCACATGAGGCATACTTTGGAGAGCAAGAGCTTTAAGGGTGCTTCAATTAAGGTTGAAAGATCTTCATTGAAGGCTTGAGTCCCGTTTCTTATAAGCAAGAATATAATATGAAAGATGTATAAGAAACATAGGATAAACAAATATTCAATCGTAGATTAGCCAATTAAACTATCCAATAAAGTTTGACATATATCATAATGTTCAATAAGGAAAGGATCAAGTATTTTTATGCATAATCATAATACAATGTTTGTTATCATCAAAATCAATAAACAAATATGGATTGAAGCCACAAGGCTAACAAAACCTTTACAATCTTCTTTACAAGGTGGAAGACATCCACAATCTACTTTCAAATGTAGTAGATTCTCACCGACAAGAGTTTTTCAAAAACCCTTAATCTCACAATAAATACAAGATGATTAGAGAACAATACAATGAATGCTTCAACAAGCAAATTTGTAATAAATACAAGTTCAACTAATGACTTCTCAAATGCTCAATAAATATAGCTCAAAGGATTTCACAAAGAGAAGTTTGAATGATGAATGCTTGAGAGTAAATGATATCAATAAATGAGAGAGATTGACTAGGTAGTTCATAAATGAGAGCAAGAGCTCTATATATAATGAACAAAGGCCAAAGTGGCCGTTTGAAATCTCTCAAGTCTGATTGGAGAAGATAGGGGTGGTTAGGGTTCATTAAATGCTTGATTTTCTATAAACGTTTTGAAGTTGTAGAGTCGTTAGTCGACTAAGCCAAGGTGGTTAGTCGACTAGCAAGCTGATTTTCAAAAGGTTTTGGCTTCCCGAGCTCGGTTAGTTGACTAGGCACAAGAGGTTAGTCGACTAGCTAAGTTAAAAAGGTTTGAAACAATTTCTGGGTTTGTTAGTCGACTGAGCACAAAAGGGTTAGTCAACTAGCAACTTTAAAACTCACTTAAGAAAATTTTTCGGGATCGATTAGTCGACTAAAAAAGTGATCTTAGTCGACTAGCAACTTTGCAACAAAAACATGGCCTCTGACTTGCCTTTAGTCGATTGGTAAAGCAGGGTTAGTCGACAAGAGAAACATTAGTCGACTAGGACAAGATGTTTAGTCAACTAGCTTAAGATTTCTCAAAACATTACTTCTGACCTTCACTTAGTCGACTAGGACTAATGTGTTAGTCGACTAGAGAAGTTGCAATATCAATATTTCAAAATGCTTAAGTCCAAATTAACTTATAATACTTGAACAAATTTACTAAGTGTTCCAAAACAGTTTTGGGCAAGTTTGAAAACATTTTCAAGCATTTTCAATTATGAGTGCTAATGCAACATGAATAAAAATGATTTTCTCTTTGAGCTATGCATTGTTGAACAAAAGAGATGCCTTACAATAAGTTCCTAACACATGGAGATCAACTTGGCTTCAAAAGATCTTCATAAGCTTATCTTCAAGTTAATCTTCAAGGATTGAAACTTTATGAGCTTTGAATGAATATTAGCGCATGATTTGCTTGAGATGTGTTGATGAGCTCCAACAAGGTATAACTTCAATTCTATGGAGACACAACACTTAACCATTTGTTAGATAAAAGGTATGGTTTAGTTATCATCAAAATATGGTCAAGGACCATAGGGCTAACAGGTTCCTATGGTTTTTGGTGATACATGAATACGTAGTTTTAGTTCGTAAAAACACAATTGCCCATACATGGATTTATTCCATATTTAGCGTTTACCAAAATATTTTATAAATATCCATATTTAAATTCCTAAAATCTTGCCTTTTTTTCAACAATTTTGAAATTTCAAAATTTGATTTTGCTATCCATACAAGATTTTCAGATCATTTTAAAAAAGAAGTAAACATATTTAGCTTTGAACACACTAATATAAGTCAAATATATGTTCACTGTGAATAATCGTTTCAAATGGCAACGAGACTAACTAAAAATGAACATATTCCATTATATGTATATATGTGTACATGTAAAACGAAATATATAGTGGTGATATACTTTCAGATATACATGTATACATATAACGAAATGTGTAGTGGTGTAATTCACATATTCCATTTCACATGTATATATGTATATCTGAAATCGGAAATTGAATTTTGAAGTTTGAAATCCAGTTTCTATGTTCCATTTAACATGTATACAGGTATATCTGTAAACGAAATTTGAATTTTGAAGTTAGAAAGTCATTTATCAAATTTTGTTTTACATGTATACATGTATATCTGTCAAACGAAATTTGAAATTTGAACTTAGAAATCAAGTTATCATATTTCATTTTACAAGTATACATGTATATCTGTAAAACGGAATATGGATTGGTGACATTCATATGTTCCGTTTTACAGATATACATGTATACCTATAAAACGAAATTTGAATTTGGAAGTTTTAAATGCATATACCATGTCCGTTCTACCGATATACATGTATATCTGTAGAACGGGATCAATTGGAAAACGAAAATAAATCAAGTTTAGACATGGAACACACCTTTCAACATTGTTTGAAATCTAGCAAATGCCCAACTTCATCAACTAATAATCTTCACAACAAAAGATATCATTTGTAGATAGTATATGGCTCCCGTTTTGATTTAGAAAACCCAAAACCAAACCATTGTTTAGATAATATGAACTCTATGAAATCTTTAATCTCAATTCAAATTAAAATAAACTTACCTTATCCAAAACATTTAGCATAAATTTCAAATAAAAAACGTCCATAAATATTTAATTTTAAAATAGAAAATTTAAGGAAATTAACATTATATTTGAGCTCTAGGAGGCTATTGGTATAGCATCTTATTGGTTGGACTCCTTGATAAATAAGATCATAGTTAGGGTCTTTTTGATCATTTTTCCTTTTTAAGGTTATTGGTAAATAGTATTCTCGGGGCAATTTTTTAAAATTTTAGAAATTATGAACTAATCCCAAAACTTTTAAAAACTCTGGGAGCCCCACTGTGTATCCGCCTTTGGGTATAAGAAGTAGTTTGATTATTATTATTTTTTTATTTATCTATAATTGCTTTTAATGGTAATTTTATAGATAGGTATAATAGTAAATAAAATATTATTAATTGCTGGGTACCTCTAATAGTTTAAGTGGTGGCAGTTGAATCACCCTATTATTAAGGAAAATTTGTCCGGAAGTCCCACATTAGAAGTGCTTCATGCTAAAAGTCCTGAAAAAGATTCTTTAATGTTAAAAGTCATTTGGTCACATTTCGGACAATAATACCCCTACTTTTATTTTCTTTTATCTTGCTATCTACGTTTCTTTACCGGCATATCTTAGAGAACCAGATGGAGAGGGGAGAGAGAGGGGAAGAGAGAGCTAGAGAACGTAAAAGAGTGAGAAACGTTACCATTGAAGGTCGATCTGCAAGCTGCTGTAGCTTCTTCTTCTTTAATGGTAATAGAAACATGCACAAAGCTCCCTTTTCTGCCTAGCGCATTGCATGCTCCCATGGTGCTCGGATCTGATTAATCTTCGCATTCGTCTAGAGAGAGAACGAAAGAGAGAGGTGAGGGCAAGAAGAGAGAGGGGAAGAGATAGAAACCAGATCTACAAGCTACTGTAGCTTCTTCTTCTTCACTGGCAGTATCAATCTCATGAGACACAGAGAAAGAAAAGAGAGATAGAGGAGCATCATCAGCCATCTCAATCTCATGAAACTTAATCACCATTTCGGTGTAAAATTTTCCAGTAATTTTACTTTGCTTCCAAGTTTCATGATCCATATGTAATGAAAAAAACCAAAAAAAATCAGACTTTTATCACAAAACCAATCAAATCAAAGACAAACATAACACCACTAGCCATGCTTTTCAATCCTAATTCTCCCTTTTTCTCTCCTCAGAATTCTTGCTGGTTGGAAAATTTCAATTCAGGAGAACCGTCCTTTCCTCGTTGTCGGTGAATGAACATGTCAAAGCAGTATTAAGGTGGTTAAAAGTCAAACTTCTGGAATTTGATCTTCTTTGAATTGATTAAGGCTTCTGTGAATCTGATCTACAAAGAGAGATTCAGGCTAGTCGGAGAAAGCAAATCATTACTGTTGGCCGAGTTTGGATCTCACATCAATTGTTGTCATGGTGAGTAATGCCGCACTTTTTTTGAATTCACCTTCGAAGACGGCAGATGTTGACGAGTTGCGATCTGACGCTCGCTCCGATCGAGTTACGATCTGCTATTGAACACAGTAAAAATAGTATTTTTATTGTGCTATTGATTTTTGAATGCACTGTGACTGGTGGTTCTCCAATATCTAGGTTTTTACCGTATTTGATAAATTTCATGATCCATGGACTCTGTTTCTGTTTCTTTTACTGTATTTTTAATGTGTTTTTAGTATTTTTATTGTATATGTGCTTATATATATAAACACAATTTGATCATAATTTCACAGAAAATGGACAGTAAAAATGCTAAAAATACTAAAAATGGAACACAATGCGTTTACATATATTTTTATTGTGTATGTATTTATATATATAAACACAATGTGTTCAATGTGTTTTTACTGTGTTTTTATTATTTTTACTGTATATGTGTTTATATATATAAACACAATTTAATCACGATTTCACAAAAAATTGACAATAAAAATGCTAAAAAATGCTAAAAATGGACAGTAAAAATGCTAAAAATGTGTTCACATATATTTTTACTATGTTTTTAGTATTTTTATTGTGTATGTGTTTATATATATAGACACAATGTGTTCACATATATTTGATTGGATCACAATGTGTTCACATATATTTTTACTGTGTATGTGTTTATATAAAAATGCTGAAAAATGGATAGTAAAAATGCTGAAAATGTATAATAAAAATGCTGAAAATGTATAATAAAAATGCTGAAAATGGACAGTAAAAATGCTGAAAATGCTGAAAAATGGACAGTAAAAATGCTGAAAATTGACAATAAAAATGCTGAAATGGACAGTAAAAATACATTCAGGGATAGTTCTGTCATTTTAAAAATTAGGACTTTTCGCATGAAATAAATTTTAATAAGGACCTTAAGAAGGTAAGAAATTTTAGGAGGACTTTTTGCATTAAACTTTTATAGAGCAGGACCTCTCACCAATTTCCCCTATTATTAATGAGTGCTTAATTGTCCCCATATAGATAAAACCCTAACTCCGTCCCTAAATGGGTTGTAGAGATTGAGTGGATTGGATCTAGTATGGATTTGTATTTGGGAGTGGGTTTGGATGAGGGAGATAAAGAATGGATTTGGATGAGGGTTGCATATGGAGGCAACTACTAAGCAAGTATGGAGATATATAGGTCCACGAGATTAACAAGTGGATATGGAAAATTGCAAAAAATGAATACTGCCTCGTTATGGTTGTGCTCGACAGGAGTGTTGGATTGCATAAAACAATTTCAAGTGGTGGCTCTCTGTCTTAATAAATAATTAAATAATTAAAAATGGCTGATAAAAGTAAGATTTCTTGCATTCTCACGCACATGGTGGCCAGCAGGGTCTGTTGTGCGAAAACTATTGGAGTGTGGATGATGGAAACTATCTTAAAGACTCACAAGATTCAATGAGAGTAATGAAACAAAAAATGATAAAGAGCAGTACGTTGATGTGGCGGTCCTAAAATTTCTTCTCTCCTTCATTTTTTTCTCTTCTTAATTCACTCCATTCTTTTATTTTTATTGGTTTTAGTCCATTTTTCCACTATCCGCAAGCAGCGACTACACCATTACCTTCTCCTTCGACTTCAATGCATCCATCAGAGAGAGTTTTAGAGAGAGAGTGAGAGATTTTGAGAAAAAAATTGCCTTAATGCCTCTATTAAAGAGAGTTTTAAAGAAAGAATGAAAGATTTTGAGAAAAAAAAAACTGCATTTAACGCCTCCATTAAAGAAAGTTTTAGAGAGAGAATGAGAGATTTTGAGAAAAAATTCGAGAGATTTTGAAAAATCTGCCTTTAATGATGCTGTTAATGGTTATTTTTTTCATAGCCAAAACAGCAGCCCAAGTATGTGTTTTGTAACCTAGCCGTTATATCCAATTCTGTGTTGCCAATCCAATGGAGGATCACTACCTCGTGATCTATCCGTAGATTATTTGAAAATCCAAACGCATATGGAGGGATGACATCGTTTACATTTTGATGGTGCGAAGGATTTGGGTTCGAATCCTGTGTGACCGATGTAACATTATCTTGTAAATTCGATGATTTTTTTTTTTTTTTAAGAAAAGAAAAATATATATGAATGTCATGCATGCTAAAAATCATAGTAATCATAATCGGTTTCTAAAAAGGAAAATGCTATCGTCGCTATAAGGTATCGCTACAAGAAATAAAGATTATAAATTTTCAAATCTATCTATTATTGATTTCCCAAAACTACTTACCTTGTTTCTTTCTAACAATTTGTTATATTGATGTATAGTATTATATAATTCTAAAAAATGTTACTTTGAAAAACTATTATAATTAGAAACATCACAATTTTTTATAATGAGGTTTTTTAAAATCTAATCGTTGAATCAATGTGATTTTTAGCATGTATGATTTGCATAAGAAAAGTATCTAGTTCAACGGCAGGTTTTTCAAAATATTTAACCCACATTAGTATGAAGGTCACCTAATGCAACTTTGCATCAGGTGCACCTTATATTAGCATCTTCTTACGCAATTTTATGTAAGGTGACCTCTATAGGGCCAAATGCAAATCGTATTTTGAAAAACTGATTGTTGGATTAGATGAACTATTTATAAATTTCATTTTTACCAAAAATCAAAGTGATCCAACATTCAATTTCTAAAAAAGGTCATAGTGAAAAATTGTAAATTTTTTATTCTTTAATATGGTACCAATTTTTCCCAATTAGTTTTTTTTTTTTTTTTTTTTTTCAGAAACTGACCGTTGGGTCACAGTGATTTTTGGTGAAAATTAAATTCATAAGTAGTTCATCTAATCCAACAACCAGTTTTTCAAAATATGATATGAATTTGTCTCTAAAGAGGTCACCTTATGCAAAATTGCTTAAGGTATACCTTATAATAGAAGCTCTCACAGAAATGCTAATATAAGGTGCACCTGACGCAAAATCACCTCTGTTAACATACTTGCAGGATCTATTTTAAAAAAAATCGTCTGTTAGATTAGATTCCCCTCTTATGAGTGTCATGTTCGTAAAACATTATGGAGATCCAACGGTCAGTTTTTAAAAAAATGTCAAAATGAAAATCTATGACTGTTTTGTTCTTCAAAATGTCACCATTTTTTCACAGCTCATTTTTTTCAAAGACCTATCGTTGGATCAGTATGATTTTTTGCATACATAACATTCATGTGGGGAGAATCTAATCTAATACTCGGTTTTTCAAACTATGTCTTGCAACTACTGCAACTGAGATAACTTAAGGCAACTTTGCGTCAAGCGCGCTCCTTATATTAGTATCTCTATATGTATATGTAGAGAGAGAGAGAGAGAGAGAGAGAGAGAGAGAGAGAGATGATTTTGTGAGCATATGCTGACTTTCACGAAAGTTGACATGAAGGCAATAAGTAATTATTGGATACGTTTTTTGAAAAAATGACCATTGGATTAGATCGATATTATAATTTTGCGTATCAAGGGTGCCAAAAATCATAATCATATAGCAGTTGGTTTTTTAGAATATAGAGGATTCGGTCTGTATTCTGTGCTGCGAAAGATTACAGGGGGCTACGAATGTGCATTTTGGAGTTTGGATTGTCGTTTCTGATGTACCAATTGAGTGGTGGGCCTCGCATGAGAGTGTCCTATCCTGACTCAATTATAAAAGCTAGAAGGTACCCCGTACATTGCAACAGTGCTCATGGGTCTCACACGGTAAGAAAAATGTTAAAAAGTATATCATTGAGTGCTCACGGTATTGGACTGATCAATTGATTAGGATAGATCTGTTTTAGAATCTTGAAAATTGAATCAAGCTATGTTTAATTTTTTAATACTACTTAATTTAATTATATTTAACTTGAAAAAAAAATAAGTTTATGTTTTTTCAAGATTATTTTTCATGTGATTTTTTAATACAATCTAGTAAATCAACTCGCTATTCAGAAAATATGTTTAAACATTCTTTTATCTACCTCCCAATCTTGTTTTGTAAGTGCTGGGAGCGGAAATCCCATGAACCCGTGATAGTGTTTATAGATTATACCAAAAAAAATAAAAAAAATCCGAATCCTTTAACATATATAGAAAAATCTGTATCTTGAGATCTGTCTGGATTGATCTCAAAAATTACGAACGGTTGATCACTGCTCGATCCTTCAAGCCTTCTACCGTATTCCCCAATGCCAGAACGTGAAGAGAGAGTGGCTCTCTTTGTGCTCTACTTGTTGGACGGCTGCCTCTAGGGTTTAGAGAAAATATTTCGTCTTACCCTAGTGGCTGCTCAACATGGCATATATATAAGCTACGGTGGGGACCCAAAATCAAATAAGTTTCGGGCTCCTAATGTAAATATTAAAACCTATTTACATTAATTATAATTCATTCCACTAAAGAATTATAATTGCACTCCCTAGCTTATTCGAAATTAAATTTCGAGCTCTATGTTATTAAATACTTATTAATCTCCCCACGTTAAGATTACAGATACCCGTTGATTAAATTAAATTACTGACAATATTATTTATTCAACATCTATTAATCTCCATGAGACCTTCCACTTAACTTATTTGATATGTCGGATACAAAATCCACCTGCACGGTTTGACATAATCAAAACTTATAAGTATCCTCAAGGGGGTATCATCAATCCCTATACCAGGACGTGGATTCCGTCAATAATAAATATTCACCATACAATTAATGCAGTTATCCAACTTATCGAGATTATTGAACTATAAAGATCTCACTCTTTATGAATCAAAATAACTAACAATAAATGCATGTGTCCATTAATTATTTCGGGATTAAGAGTACTAGCACAAGAAGTTGAAACTAAACCATTCCCCGTAGTCAAGACAGACCTACTGAAATCATGTGCTACAATCTTATCGAGGGTGTGTCCAACTCCATCTCAGATTGTGAACAATAAGCTTATATTCTACAAGAACTGATGATCTGATCTTCTGTGTGTAAGCCGAACTCTACACACCAGATCATCTACTATGTAGAATAAAAGACACACATGCATAACATTAAAAGATAATATAATGCAAACATATCTCATACAAATTCTCATTTTAAATGCAATATCAGAATTCATTAATAAATAAATAATAAGATCTATTACGTAAAAACATGGCTTTTAGTATATAGCCCTAACAGTAAGCATATGCGAAAATAAGCATGAATTTAATAGATAATTGTGTGATATATATTTGAAAAACTGATTGTTAAATTTGATACTTTTGTTATGGATGCCATGCATGCTAAAAATAACTATGAACCAACGTCAATATCAAAATATAAACTGTAAAAAATTGTGACTATTGAAAATTATCACAATTTTTTTCTATGAAATTTATGAAAAATCGATTGTTGGATCATTGTAACTTTTAGCATGTTTAAGTTTAGTATCTAATCCAACGGTCAATTTTCACTTTTACATGCAAGGTTCAACAAATTTATTGAAAAATCAGATTTACCAAAAAACTAATTTGAAATAAATATTCTTCTTTTGTATGTCATGCATGCCAAAAATAACCATGATCCAATGTTAATATCTCAAAATATAGATGGAGAAAAATAGTGACCGTCAAACATTCTTAAAAAACCAACAGTTGGATTGTTGTACTTAATCAGAGATTCAAAACAACAATGGTTTTAAAGCTACTAATTTCCTTCAGCATCTTATAATTGCAGTTTCGAGACTAATCTCCCTTTGGAATAAGGCTCCTACTCACATAGCCATGCCCCAGATTCATAGCCAGTAATATTTCTGGCCTCCCCAAATCCTCAATCCCCATAAACTCTTATTTTGGTGAATAACCTATCAAAACTCAAACTATTTCAAAACTCCTTGCACAAAGAGTTATTCTCACATGGTAATGAAGAGCATTGCAAAATAGTTACATATTCTGTAAACTAGAGAATGAATTATTAGTGCAGCTCTTAATTCTTCTGTAAAACGCTCTACCAATCTTCGATCACACCCTCACCAACTTCCCCACAAATCAACCGAAAGCCTCCCAAACAATACAATATTAAGGAAAACAAGAAATAAACTAAACAAACAGAAGTTATGGACTAGTGGATCTCTTAATCAGATTTGAACTGGAGAAATTATGATTGGTGGTGCTCTTAATTTTAATGTTATGTACTCCATAATTTTGCACCCAAATCCTCACCAATCTCCCCATAGATCAAGTGAAAGCCTCCCAAACAATACAATATACATCTTTTTCCACACCCATTCTATATAAAACCCCACAGTATGATCATTTTCAATCTCACAGTCACATCAGTGCATTCATTGGAAATAAGAGAACAATTGAGGATCTTCCTTCCCAGAACAAATGCATATTGATAAGTGCCACCTTCTTGTTGAAAACAAGGGCCACTCAAAAACAGGGATTTTTTTTTTATCCAATGTTATAGATATTTCAACTTTCAAGTGGGTTTGCTCATTACTGCTCACAAGTTGCAAGAGTCGACTCAGTTACTATGCCCATGCTTACAAAACCATTTAATTTGAAAAGACAACAATTAACACATCATCCCCAAAAATACTGAATTAAAATAAACATGTACTAGGGGAGTTTGTTATAAAGTGTACCTTACATCAGATGACCTCCATAAAACTAATTGTAGATCAGATTTTAAAAAATTGACCGTTGGAGAATTAATAGATTAACTTCTTATATGTTTTATACTCGCTAAAAATTACAGTGATCTAATGGTTGGTTTGTGAAAAATATCATTGTAATAAATTGACTTTTATGTTGTTCAAAATGCCACAAATTTTTCCTAGTCAATTTTCAAAATATTGGCCGTTGGATCATTGTGATTTTTACAGAGTATGAAATTCATAAAAAGTTAATTTAATTAATCCAACAGACTTTTCCAAAATCTGTTATGCAATTGGGCCTATATAAAAGTGGGCATTTTTAGAATTTTAGTGGTTGATGTCAACAATTTCTGAAAGGGACGAATTTGCAAATAAATGTAAATCTCAGGGGGTCATTTGCATTTTTCACATCTTACGGGAGATCCCTGTAATTATGTCAAACCTCAAGGAGGTCATTGCAAACAACGATAAGGGTAAAATGGACATTTTTTTTAAAGTTAGTGGCAAATGTAGTCATTTTCTATTAGTTTTTTAATGGTAAATATAACAGAAGGAATGTATTTGCACATAACAGCAAACCTTAGGGGGGTCGTTAGAATTATTTGAAACTTAGATGAGATCTGTATAATTATACCTAACCTCAAGGGAGGTCAATGCATTTTACCCAATTTTGAAATAGAAAGACGTTAGCCCAAAAAAAAATTAAAAAAAAAAAAAAAAAACCATTCATGCATCTTGCATTTAGGTGTTGTGTATACTAACTGATATATCTAAATAGAATATATTGAAGTTGGGAGTTCAGAGCATGTTAGCGGAAATAGATGCAAAATTCAGGTGGAGCATTTGACGAAAGTAGATTGTGTTTTGGGGACATCTGCAGTGCCAAAAGATAGAGATGGAAGTGGTAATTTGCCGTGATTGTAAACATTTGACGGAACAAATCCAATTAGTGGAGCTTGTGCATGTACCTCGGCTGAGAAATCAGGTGGCTGATTGCCTACTTCCTTTTCCTCCTTTTTCTCTTGAAAAGAACCCGTACAGGATTGGCTCAAGCCTTCTCTTTCATTTGATTATTCATTATTCTCATAAAAGTTCATTTTTGTGTATATATATTAAAAAAAAAAAAAAAAAGTGCTCCTGAGCTATTTGCCTTTTCCAAATTACCTATTTCTCGTAATTAGTCATTTGTGCTTTTGGACTAAAAAATGGCATTAGGCTTTTTTTTTTTTTTTTTTTAATGCTTTTTTTAGCATAAATTGCTAATGAGTTTACAAACATATCAGTGAAGTTTCATGATTTTTCTTAATATATATATATATATTACTGTATAGAGAAAATAATTCATAAAAATTAAAATATATTGAGAAAAATCATGAAAATTCAATGATATGCTTATAGACACATTACCAGTTTAGGATAACTACTGCATAAAAAAATAACAAGTCTTAACATCATTTTTAATGGACAAAATGAGGCAATTTGTTACATTAAAATAGTACGTTTAGGGGGCATATTACTTCAATCGATGCCACAGAAGGCAATTTAAAAATAGCTTATAGTTCAGGGGGGCAAACTTTAATTTCCCCTTATTCTTATTTGATGCAATATTTTTTTTTCTTTATTTTAGGAAAAAAAAATGGTTTAGTAGTAAATATGTTACCAAAAATGAAATAAATAAAAATGTAATTATAGTTTTGCCAAATTAGTGTTCCTGCCAGCATCACCAATTTTGAGAAAGAGTGAGGATTTAATTCATTTACCAAAAAAAAAAAAAAAATTTGATATTTGAGGATTTAACTTCTTTCATTTTTTTTATTACTCAAATTATGGCTTCTAGTGATAAAACAATAATAATAATATAAAAAAAATAAAAATAATAAGATTTATTAAATTAAATAAAAAAGAATTTTACCCCAATATTCCTATAGTTTGGAAAAATTCACTACATATATAAACTCAAAATTTGAAAAATTATCAAAATATTTTTTTTGGACCAAAATACCCTTCACATAACATAATCCCCACATTTATAGTGATTTCTAAATTTTGTGAATAATCCTCAATTCCCTAAATTGCATCTAATTCCTTATTTTGAATAGAATCCCCAATTTTGATAATGTCAAATCTCATTAATTATGCAATGATGATAATTCTAAAAAAATCATATAAAATATATCATAATATAAATTGGGGATTATTACATTATTTTGGGAATTGTAAACAAATTCCATATTGGGGATTTTGTGTTATTTTAGGTATTATGGTTTAATATGGGAATTGAAGATCATGAATAAATTTTTGGGATTATATGTGATTTTGGGCATTCAACACATTTTTTGAATTTGATGGGACATATAAAGTTATGATTTGATATAAAAAGTAAGCAATGATTGGTATTTGCTGATTGAAGATTGTTAGAAAAATTGGGGATTGTTCGAAAGATGAGCATCGGGGATTGTTATCAAAGTTAGAGATTATTCATTATTTTGAATATTAGGGATTATGTGTTATTTATGGGATTATTCATTATTTTTGGGAATATGAGATTATTCAATAAATTGGAGATTATGCATAATATTGGGAATTGTGAGTAAAATTTTTGTACATGTCCCAAAATATTGACCGATCAGTATGGCAAAAAAGTTCAATTTATGGTACGAAGGTGCATGTAGGTAAATGTTGGAAAAGTGGATTTATGTAGGGAATTTTTCCAAACTATAGGAATATTGAGATAAAATTCCCTAAATAAAAACTAAAAGGTGCATAAAAAAAATAAAAAAAGGTGTGGATTTATGCAATTTATTTAAATAAATAAAAAGTGACGAGGGTTAGATTTCAAGATGGACACAACCCATTGGGCCTACCAAATCCACAAGTGGAAAAAGCCCATTTTCCCCCTCCAAATTGGCATGTATCTAAACGAATGTAGCAGAAGTTCCCACTGGCCACTGCCTTATCTTACCAGCTCCAAGCACCCCATGCAAAATAAAATCTCGTCCCCACAACTCCCAAACAAAAATATCTACAAACCAAGAAACAAATCCCATCTCCTTCTTTCTTGAGCTAACCAGATCCTTAATTTTGTTTTCTCAAATCCAACAACACCACAAAATTCACTACACAGTCAACATTCACATATATATGGCCATCACTATATGTTCCTCTCCAAACCCAATCTTATCATCACTCAAAACTCTCCATTCTCTACAATCTCCAACACTCTCCACTTCTTCTTTTTCTTCTTCAAAGTTTGGTTTGGGATTTGTGTCTGATGATGCACTAGTCATTGCCACTGCATCAGCTGAAGCAGTGGCGCTTGCTAGTGCTGCATTGCAGGCAGCAAGAGATGCAGTGTCCTCTGCAGATGTTCTGTTTTACAAGGAGAGAGAAAATGAATTGGAGAGAGATGGGAGGAATGTGGTGGGAGTGAGGAGGAGAAAGAAGAGAAGGAAAAGGAGCATAGGGTTGGAGTTTTTAGAGATGGAGAAGAATAAGATTGATGGTGAAGATCAGCAGGTTTTGTTCAGGTCTGCCAACTTAAGGTGTTTAACTCGTAAAGAAGAGGCAGAGTTTTCTCTGTGTCTCAAGGTATTCTTTGGCCTTCCAATTCATATGGCTCTGTTTGTTTGATGGGAAAAGGAAAATAAAATCACTTTCCATCTCTTTCTGTGCATTTGATTTGTCACAAAAAAATTGTGAATTTCATTGTGCATTTTTTTTACATAGGATCCATTTATTTTTGTATTCTGTTTGTAAGCAATGTGTATGTGATTTGCTTAAATTTTAAATTTTCTATGTTTGAATATCAAGTTTTTGGCCAATTAGCAGGAAGGAGCAAGGCTGGAAGCAGTGAAAAGGAGAATTACAGAACCAGGAGAGCATGAGCCGACCTCAAATCAATGGGCCAAGGCTGCAGGGCTGAAGAGGAGGAGTCTAGATAGGAAATTGTGCAATGGGAGGGAGTCGAGAATAAGGATCACTTGCAGCTACCGGAGGCTTGTTGTCTCTATTGCTGCTGGTTATCAAGGCAGAGGATTAAGCCTTCAAGATCTCATTCAGGTCCCCATATATTTCTCTGACTCTTTTTATGTTGGCTTACTGCAATTTCTTAATATTAATTGCTTGATCATTATAATAGGAAGGAAGCATTGGGCTTCTCCGTGGGGCAGAGCGTTTTGATCCAGAGAGAGGATATAAGCTATCAACATATGTTTACTGGTGGATTAAGCAAGCTATCATCAGAGCCATAGCAAACAAGTCGAGAGTTGTCAGATTGCCGGTAAGGTACTGCACCAATGAGCAGTTTATTCTTAAACAGTTATTATTCTTGGTAGTTGGGATTTTCAAACCTATGGGTGTTCCTCCTACTGGAGATGATGCACCTCGAAGACTTCTTTTCATGCTTATACGAGTATTTCTATTTTGTTGAGCCAGAGTTCATAATCTTAATATATATAGATCTCAATACAGCCTTAAATCATCCATTTTATTTCTTTTAACCTCTTTTCATTAAGGTCTCCTAGATGTGTTCCATCGGACATTTGGGTTGTCAAGATTTATGGCAGCATGAACTTACTTCGTTGCTTTCTGGTCAAGATGGTCCATACACTGGGGGTTATTTTTAAATTCTTAAAATAATTTGATTATGATTACATATTAAAGATAGTGAATGTTTACCCTTTCGAAGTTTTAAGTTGCTAAAAGATGTGTTTTGGGAGGTGAGCGGGTAACTAGTGAATGCATGGTTAGCTTGCAATGTGTAGGGAAGCATGTGTGAGAGGCTGGCAAAAATTGCAGATGCTAACAATGTCTTGAGCAAAAGATTACGGAGGTTACCCACCTATGATGAGATTGCAGAAATGCTCAACGTGCAAGTTTCAACCGTGAAGCTTGTTTCAGAGAGGAGCAGACCGCCAATTTCAATGGATGGTGCAGCTACAGACCGAGGTTGCATGAGACTACAGGTTCTTGTCTTGAACTTTTATTCCTATCAAACTTCAGTGAATTGAGAAGAACAAATGTCAGCTTGGGAAGAAGCTACCCTTCTTTTTTGTTTCTCCCCATGCCCATTAAGCATAGACTAGGGCTTAAATTGTGAAGGATGATCATGTCAGTTGCTCCCTATAGATCAATTTTACTTTGCTTAAGTCAAAATCTGTTGCAGGAGATCTTACCAGGGCCAGACGAAACAATGCCAGAAACAATGGTGAAAAAACAGCTAATGAAGCAAGCAGTGGAGAAGCTTCTAAATACACTCAATGAAAGAGAAGCACATATAGTGAGATTGCACTTTGGCCTCAATGGAGAGACTCCTCAGTCCTGTGAAGAAATAGGAAGACTGTTAAAGCTTTCAAGGGAAAGGGTTCGACAGATCAAAGGCATTGCATTATCAAAACTACAACAAACGAGTACTGTAGACAATTTGAAAATATATTTGATGTAGATGTTATTTTGTTGATGAACATAATGTAAAAATAAGGAAAAGAGAAATAAAAGAAATTTTTTTGCAGAGTTACCCTGTAGTCTTCATAAATCTATTGAACAAAGATCTGCAATGAACCACAAACTAGGAATTTTCCATTCCTATGCCTGAGGACATGGTGACCTCCCATTTGAGATTAAAGAGTACATGTTACAGGTGTTCATTGTATATGAATAGATGGAGAAAGATTAAAGAATCAGGTGGGGTGTTCTCATATGCTTACCATTGGCTTTCCTTGCATCGTTGCTCATCCTTAAGAAATGTGCCTGACCTAGTTGTGAGGACCCAAATGCAAAAGCTATCAATGAATGTTCATCTTCAAGTCACTCATGACATGCACTTAGTTATATGTAGGAGAGCCCAAAGATAATGAATTTGACCTATTCCAAAGCCAGTTTCAGCACTAAGATCTGCCAGTGTAGCCATAAGCAATAGCATATGGAGAAAATGAATGATTTTTTAGTGTAGGAAAATTATAGTTGATCAACATTTAAACAGAATTGAATATAAAATTGTCCAATCAAACAGATGTTTTTTTAGTGTTACTCCTTTTAGTGTAGGAAAATGAATGATTTCTATCTTGTGCTCCAACATTCTGCATATCACACTGACGTGAGGTTGTTTGAGCAATGTGCTGAATTTCATAAAGGGGAAAAAGGCAGGAGGAGGAATTCTGGGAGAGTCGTAAGAAAACAAAGTAGGTTTCGAGGGTTCATTGATTAGTATACCTCCGGTGCTGGTAAGGTCAGGACCGTCTCCTGTTTGCCAGCCGATAAGATCTCTGAGGTTGGTTTGGCTACTCCTTTTTATTAGTGTGGACAACACCTAAGCTTCTAGCAGAAATGTTTAATAGCACAACTGAAGGGTAAAAGGGTGACCTCGTCTTTGGTGTGCAAAGGACATTTTCTGTTTATTTGTGATGAGAAGCAGCTTCTAATTTTAAACTCTTTTGAATTGCGATCAAATGCAATTTGAAATGACTTTGTTTCAACAATTTTATCATCATTTGCAAAATAATGGCTATATCCACAGTCAATGATTCCTTCCTACCTTCAAATTCTATGTGAACCAAAGTGAAGCAATTCGAGGGGTTTGGGGTGTTCGAGCATTGAAATAATTTTGTATATAAAATAATGCTAGAATTCGGGTTTTGTCATTGAGCTCAGTTGTGAAATTGTTGATGGGAAAACCCAGGAGTCTAGTCTAGAGGAGTTAGAGGATGAGAAAAAGTGAATAGGCAAGATAAGTAAAAGGAATTGTGCATAGAGGACACTCAACAAAGCTTCATGAGAGGGGTGCAAATTATATTACCTTAGTATCAGGAAGTACCAGAAGAAAGATTCGAGGTGGTTATGAAGCATCACGGATTGATACCCATGTAAAACAATCCAAAGAAACCAATAAACACAACTAAGCCCAAAAGCTGTGTTAGATCAGTTGAGCAAAGTTCTTTTCTTTTCTTTTTTCTTTTTCCCTTGAGCTCAAATACTAAAAGATTAAGATCCCATATGCTATTTATTTTCTTCTTACCTTCCCTCAGCAACCAAGAAATGCATTTGTGATCGAAAAGCTTTGGTCTCTGCAATGGGAGATTTTTCTAGTAACCTTAAGGAATAATTGGCAGAGATCACACCTCCTGACTTTATCATAGGCTATCCCATCATTTGAGTGTGCAGATCCCATAGAAGAGCATGATTGAAACAAGGCTAAGGAATTCTGACAACGTGCTGATTGGGAAGGAAAAAAAATTCAGCTATTCACATAATATAATTTTTTTAAAAAATAAAGCTTAAATATCATATTGCCTCACTGTTTGAGCTGTTTTAAAATGGGAAAAACAGAATACTATGTAAGAAGATACAGCCACCTGATTACTGGTTTTTGTTTCATCTGGCTATGTACAATCTGTTGGAACAAAGGAAATGACAATATAATTCAGTGTATAACGTTGTGTTGAACAAAGCTTTTTGTTATAGCCAAAAAAAAATCGATTGATAATTTGAGGTGAGAGGCAACCGGGCACCGTTAAATTATGTAAGATGCACAATGAATTTATGTAGCAAAAGAAAAATTCTAAATATTTCACCAACGAATCCACATAAAACCAGAACTTTGCCGGTAATATGCATAGCTGATTATGTCATTGAACAAAGTGCTTAGTGACAAAAAGATATATAAGTTCCTGAATAGTAAAATCTTAATTCAGAATTCACGGACAGGATATTTTATCACTGGGATATTTGAAATACTGTCTGTGCTTTAATTTTAACTTTAGTTGTTGGGCAAGAAATTATTCAAACCAAAACATAAAACATACAACAAGCACAAACACAGCCAAAGGCACTGAAGCAATAAAATAATGAAAACTACTAGCCTGAAACCCCACCTACAGGAACCTGAAGCAATAAAATAACTCAGGCACGAATGCAAACCAAAAGAAAACACACATCAGGCTCAAAATTTAAAAACAAAGAAACCACCAAAATAAATAAATAAAAGAATATCATTCATGAAATATACTTCAATTGGTTTCCACATATTGCTGTACTTTCAGCAACAAAACTTCAACCGGGAGGCAGATATATAAGTCTTTGGATCTGCAATTTTCGGATCTACTCCAAGTTGAATAAAACTAAAGCAGAATTACCTAAATCTTTAAGTACTACCTTCAAATCTACCCAAAATGCCATTTCACACATACCATCTTAAAGTTTTTCACACAGTTTCATGACATGTCGTGCATTTATTTGTAAACTTTAAAGAAAAAAAAAAGGCGTGTTCTCTGTTCAACGTATAATTTATCATAGAAATACTACAGCCTGATATAAAGAAACAATACAAAGGCTTTGCAAGTGCTTATCTCTGGAAAGAGAGGACTTGCAAAAGGAGAAGCTTTTAGAGTTTGAGCAGTGATCTAAAGGACTAAATATTGCATTTTTCTGCGAAACTGATGATACTATGAAGGTGTGAGATTGATTTATTGTTTCAGTATAAGGTTGCATCAGAGATTTGGAGCAGAAGGTTTCCTTCAAATCTAAAAAAAAGTTAGAACTAATGATTCTTACATTGAGAAATGGAGAAGGGCGTCAAATGGAGCGAAATCAAACATCTTGGGATAATTGCTGTCAAATGGCTCTTCTTATTCAAATTGTGGATTAAAAAAGCCCCGCACAATTCGAAAGTAAATGAGTTAGTGATAGGGATTAACTAGAGGCATCAAATTTTGTCCCAAAAATGGAAAATGGAGCATTGGAACCTGGACAAAGATTAATGAATAAAAAATGCTAAGAACAATATTCACAAGGGAAAAGAGAAGTGTGGATGATAAGCTAATTATTGATGTATGATTAATGAACCAAAAACATTGCATCCTGTATCCTTTGGTAATGGGGCAGCCTTTCATATTCTATATTTACAACATAGTGACCTAGTTATTATGACCAAAAGACTGTATTAAGTGAGAAGACAGTTGAATAAATTTAGACAAGGGTTGTGGATACATGTAAATTGAGTCTAAGTTACATCCCTTGCACATCTCAACTTTTTCTACATGTAAAGCATAATGAATTCAGTTATCCTAACAATTAGAAACAGTTATTAAGGAAGTGAATTAATATAATGAAGGAAAGAGGAACAATCTCTACTCATGTTTTGTTTTTGTTAAATCAAACAAAATATGTTCGCTCTCAGTCGCATAAATGAACCAGCTAATCAATCAGCCAGAGAACCTTGAGACATAATTGCATTTATAAGCTTCTTTTTAGTCCAATCATCAATTAAAAATGCCCTAAAAATTGAAAAGAAATTGAAGAGAAAGGCACAAAGATTGAAAATCACATGAAGTGCTAAAAATATTAAGCCATTATCTCTCACCTATGAAATACCTGTGAGTAAAGTTCCCTTGTGCTCCATCCTCCCTGCATGTCATTCTTCTTCTGCTATATATCTATAGCAAATTCAGTGGATTTTTTAAAAGGTTTGAAACAGAAAGTAAATGAATTGTAAGTTTTTAAAGATTGAGTGTTAGAGGAACCTGTCATGTATGACTCTATGTTGACGTAAGGGATGTGGGCAATCTTGGGCCAATCTCGTCCTTGATCTCTTTTGTACCGTTGTTCTAGAAGTGGACAATTGATGATACGTAGTTCCAAAAGCGAGAGAGGCAGTCCTTTCTTTGGAAAGAATTTGAGCTTTGGGCACTTGTCGATCCATAGGTATTCAAGAGAAGTGAGGTTTTGAAAAGAATCAGCCTTGGAGGACAGGTATTTCAGATTCGGGAAATCTCCAATGATCAGGCGGGAGAGAGAGGTGGGCAGCATCATCCTATCATCCTCCTCTGGAAAGGACATTAGATCTGGATATGGACCACCAATGACTAGTCGTTTAAGAGAGGTGAGTCTACGCAAATCCCAATCAATAATGGAATGTAGAATCTTGAGATCATATATCTCAAGTGATGTTAGGTTGGTGGGGAAACCCTCTCCTGGAAAGGATACGATCCTTGGACAATTGCTTATGTCCAAATCTTGAAGAGAAGTGAGGTTTTGCAAGCGGGGGAGGACTTCCAGTTTCTCGCACTTCCAAATCTGAAGGCGTCTCAAGTTGGTGGCGGGCAACCCTCCATTAGGAAAGGATACGATTCCTCCACACTCCCATATTACCAATGTCTCAAGAGAAGTGAGGTTGTAAATGCAGTCAGGAAGGGAAACAAGACTTGGGCACTGTGATATATCTAATCGAGAGAGACGGGTGAGGCTGTGCACTACAAACTCTAGCTTTGGACAATTCGTAACTTTAAAGTATTTAAGTGTGGTGGGTAACTCACCTACAAACTCTAGCTTTGGACAATTCCAAACAAAAAGGTATTTAAGTGTGGTGGGTAACTCACCTCTTGATGATAAGGACAAGGATGTGAGAGATGAACATTCTTCTATACGTAACTCTTCAAGAAGAGATTCACTGCTGTTGTCTCTCTTTTCCAGTAAGGCCACCAGTTTTGGGCAGCATTTGATTGTCAGCTTTCTAAGAGATGTAAGGCTATGTAAACCTTGAAGCTTATCAAGATTCTCACAACTATCTAATTCCAAAGATTCGAGTCTGAGAGGCAACATGGGCTGATGCTGCTGCTGCTCTATTTCTTCTTCTGTCCCCAAGGAAACAAATTCAGTACAAGACTTGATTGTCAAACGATCACAAAGGGATGTGAGGTGTTGTAGTAATCCCTCCTCTTTTTGCCACAAACTACTCAACTCATTGCAATCCACAATCTTCAACTCTTCTATTTTTGTTAAACCTAGCACAAACGCCTCTGTTAGACACGAGATCTTTGAAATATCAGAAAGAACAAGAGACTTCAGTGAGCGGACGCTTCCCTCAACTTCCTCTTGACAGTGATTGATGTCTATTTCATAGGGCTCTGGGTGGCTTGAAATTGAAACTGTCAATTGTGGACATTCACGAATAACCATTTTTTCCAACAAAGGAAGATGGCCCGGTAATTTTCCAAACAATTTCAGACATTTTACAATACAAACCTCTCGTAGGCAAGGAAATACTTCGACTTGTCCATCAATTTCGGAAGAAAAACAATCTACCCAATCTTCCCACGCCTCCATATTCTCAAACCTCAGGGTCTTCAATGACCGAAAATATTTTGCACAGCCCGACCCATAGAACTCAATGGCCACTCTTTTCACCTCTTTCATTCCCTGTATGCAAAGGTCTTTAAGGGAGGGTAGTTGCCCGAGTGGTGGCAAAGATGTGCATTTTGCACAATTTTTCAATCTTAAAACAACCATTTCAGAGAAAGATGGATTTCCTAGCCAAGTTGGAAGTGTTGTACCGCCATAGTACTTGATGTAGAGCTCCGTCAACTTCTCAGGAGGTTCTAATAAGTTGAGCACTTGTTCTTCAACTCTTTCTTTTCTTGAAGCATTAAATTTATCACTATATTCTATGGTTAACACATCGAGGTCTTGCTTTTCCTTTAAATTGGCATCAAATGTATCCCGATCGACCATCACTTTCTCTAAGCTTGAAATGCAGAGTGTCCCACTGAGAAACTTTAAATTCGTCAATTCTCCTATTCCTGCAGATCCAACGTCATCGCCTATGATAAAATTAGACAATTTTCGGAGGCTTTTCAATTTACCGATCTGTCGTGGCATCTCTTTGATGGAATTTGCATCTGTAATATCCAAATGACGAAGGTCTTTCAGATTCCCCATTTCTGTCGGCAGCGTCTCAAGCCTAGAGCAATATTTTAATATTAGTGTTTGCAAATTGTAAAGAGTACTTGTTGATCTAGGCAAACTTCTAATTTTACTGCCAGAAAGATCCAAGTACCGTAAATGTTTCAAATTTCCAATTGACTCTGGAAGTTCAGTGTTTCGATATCCACCCAAAGATAGCACCCTTAAGCACCTTAACTTCGGCAATAAATCAAAATGAACATTTCTAGTTAAGAAGCCACGATCCCACCTAGTTACCCTTATTGGCATGCGCAAGAAAGTGTGTAATCTCTCAAATTCATGAAAGGCCTCAAATTTGTTAACTCCATCAGAGTCGCCACCAATATAAGATGAATGGCGAGCTTTTTTGGAATCTTTGTGTTGCTTTTTATCCTCCAACCTAAAACATGTTTCCCCTGCTGCCCATTGTGCCAAATCATTGATGAGGTCGTGCATTACAAATTGTGATTCATTGACACTTGATCGTTGAAAGAATGACCTTGACAATAGATCGCGAAAATACTCAGCTCCTACATCTTCCATTGACTTTTTTTCGCCCAGACGTTGCTGCACTAAACCCGTTGCCATCCATAACAAGACTAATTCCTCTTGGCGAAATTCATAATCTTCTGGGTAGATCGAGCAGAAAGCAAAACATGGCTTCAAATGCGGCGGAAGATGATGGTAGCTCAATCTAAGAGCTGGAATAATGCCACATTTATCTTCCTTTAAAGCCCAAATCTGACTATATAACACATCTTCCCAATCTTTGGGGTCTACTTTAGTGCTCAGGAGGCCCCCAAGAGCTTTTGCTGCCAAAGGCAAGCCCTGGCACCTTTGAAGTACTATTTTCTCACCAATTTCTTTTAAGCTTGGATGCGCATCGAGATCTCTTGTTTCGAATGCGTGGTGGAAAAATATAGCCTTAGTATCTTCCTGTGATAACACTTTCAAATAGTAATCTTGAGCATTAATACCCATGGCCATTATTGATGAAACATCTGTATTGCGAGTTGTGACGATTATTCTACTTCCAGGAGCCCCAGCACTCAAAGGTTTGGATAGATTTGTCCAGTCAATATTGTGTTTTTCCGGCCAAACATCATCTAAGACAAGCAGAAATTTCTTGTTGGACAGGTCTTCCTTCAAACTGTTATGAAGCAATTCTAATGCATTGTCACCAGAAGTCCGCTTAGTGAATGAGTCTAACATTGCTTTTGTTAATTGAACAAGATCAAAATGTTCATAAACACAAACCCATGCCGTCGGATGAAATGAAGCTTTCACTCTCTCATCATTGTAGACAAGCTGAGCGAGAGTTGTCTTACCAGCACCACCCATAGCAATTATAGAGATGACACGGAGTCCATCATCACTTGCTTCACCTCCCAACAACTCTTCAACTATAGCCTCTTTATCTTTATCCCTGCCGCGAACATTGGGTTCCAGTAGTGAAGTAGTCTGCCTGCTGACGAAGTCCATCGGCATGTTGACTGGTGTTTCTCTTGTTCTGTTAGACATGGTACCAGCAATATTCCCTAGCAGGTTCAGGTTCAGGTTCAGGCTTCTTTTTTGTTCCTCAATTTCTTGGAATCTAGTAGTGATCTTCTCTATCTTGGACTTAATTGTAAAATTAAACTTAAGTGCCTTTGGCTCGAAACAGAAAGGGATACAGAGGCTTTGTACCTTACTGTTGCTGCTTGTTTCAGATTCCGCCTTCAACTCGCATCTCTTAGCTTCAGTGGCGAGCCCGTCCAATACGTCCTCTGCATCGAAAGCCAGTTCTCGGAGGTCTTGTAGCCACATTTTTACGCTGTCCTTCCTTATCTGCATCTCCTCAGCCTCAGCCAGCACGTCCCGAATCATCACCAGCTTTTCCCTCAACTTCTTCACGGAAGTATCGACTCCCTCGCGGCGAGCAAAGTCAATTAACTCACCCGAGAGCAGCTTCTCAATCAACACTTGAATGGTTGCAGACAAAAAGATCTCCGCCATGTTCGATTTGTGGAAAGAAAGGAAGGATTCAGAAGATGGTTTTAGTAAAGACTTTGGATTCTCGTGATTGAACTGCATAAAAAAATTTCAAATGGTTGTGGGCTCTCTGCCTTAATAAATAATAAAATTAAAGGAAGATTCCTTACACTAGCTATCAGTCGACATCATAATCATAATTTAGTTAATTCACTCATGTGTGAAGACGGTGCTAATGAATGTTGTGAATAAATGCTGTGAAGACGGTGCTAATGAATCCAGCTAGATAGATAGAATATCAAAATTTACATATGGTAGGGAAAAAGAGATCATAAAATTATTTAATAGGGGTACCATTGCAAATTAAAAGATATGGGCCATTTAAACAAAATATGAGTATCCTCTAAAATTCAAATCCAATTAATGAGAAATAATTAACCTCCCTAACAACAACTAAGATCGAAGTGATATATACATGTTCGAAAGAAAATTGAATTCGATAAAAATGTAGAGAAATTAATTGAGAATATATTTCAAGTTCAAAAGATAATCGAATATACTAAATTCTAAAACAAAATATAGATAAATTAAATGAGAATAAAATTGCCCGTCTTTGATACGGAACTTGAAATAGCAAGAACAGTAATTGACTAGCAGAAAATGGAGTAGCGCTACAACCACCAATCCAAACCCATATATTAATAAATTTTAAATGGAATTTGAATTTGGAAGTTTTAAATGCATATACCATGTCCAATCTACAGATATACATATATACCGTGATCAATTGGAAAACGAAAATAAATCAAGTTTAGACATGGAACACACCTTTCAACAATGTTTGAAATCTAGCAAATGCCCAACTTCATCAACAAATAATTTTTACAACAAAAGATATCAGTAGCAGCAAGTATATGGCTCTCGTTTTGATTTAAAAAACTCAAAACCAAACCATTGTTTAGATAATATGAACTCCATGAAATCTGTAATCTCAATTCAAATTCAAACAAACTTATCATATCCAAAACATTCAACATAAATTTCAAATAAAAAACGTCCATAAATATTTAATTTTAAAACAGAAAATTTAAAGAAATTAACAAGCTTGCTGAAATTAAGGAATGGGGGTATAATAAACAATGTAATATCCTAGTTGACTTTATATTTGAGCTGTAGGGGGGCTATTGGTATAGCATCGTATTGATTGGATTCCTTGATAAATAAGATCATATTTAGGGTCCTTTTAATCATTTTCCATTTTTTTAAGGTTATTGGTAAATAATATTCTCAGGGCAATTTTTTAAAATTTTAGAAATTATGAACTAATCCCAAAACTTTTAAAAACTCTGGTGGCTCCACTATGTATCCACCTTCGGGTATAAGAAGTAGTTTGATTATTATTATTTTTTTATTTATCTATAATTGCCTTTAATAGTAATTTTATAGATAGGTATAATAGTAAATAAAATATCATTAATTGATGGGTGCCACTAACAGTTTAAGTGGTGGCAATTGAATCACCCTGTGATTAAATATTAATGAGTGCTTAATTGTTCCCATATAGATAAAACCCTAACTCCGTCCCTGAATGCGTTGTAGAGATTGAGTGAATTGGATCTGGTATGCATTTGTATTTGGGAGTGGGTTTGGATGTGGGAGATAAAGAATGAATTTGGATGAGGGTTGCGTATAGAGGCAACTACTAGGCAAGTATGGAGATATATAGGTCCATGAGATTAACAAGTGGATAAGGAATATTGCAGAAAATGAATACTGGCTCATTATGGTTGTGCTCGACAGAAGCGTTGGACTGCATAGAACAATTTCAAGTGGTGGCTCTTTGTCTTAATAAATAATTAAATAATTAAAATGGCTGATAAAAGTAAGATTCCTTGCATTCTCACACACATGGTGGCCAGCTGGGTCTGTTGTGCTGAAACGGGGTGTGGATGATGAAAACTATCTCAAAGACTCTCACAAGATTCAATGAGAGTAATGAAACAAAAAAAAAAATCCACAAATGAAAAAACACAAGATTTACGTGGTTTGGCATTTTCTTCTTGCCTTCAAGTTTGGTCTAATTTGCTTTGTCTTCATAATATTTAAATGTCCCATATCCCTTTTGTCAAACCAAATCCCGTATAATATTGGCTTTGTCTTCAAGCCTTTAAAGTTTGGTCAAATTTGCTGCCACCGACTCACGCACTTATTTTCTTCCTCATGCAAAGGAGAATGCCAAGTAAAAAAGAAACAAATCCAAATATTAGGCTGCATACAAAGTGTGAATGCTTGCCAAAAAGTCAATAGGGTCTTGCACCGAAAGTTAAAACGAAATTGTATGTGGAAAACTATATATTAAGTCTTGGACTCAATTATATTAATTATTATAGAAATAGAATATTCGGGTAATGGCTATATGGTGGGATCACATCTCTTCCATTTTGATGATGGAAAGGATTTGGGTTCGAGTCCCATGTAATGTAATCTATCTCTACGTTGATATGGGGTCCTAAAATTCCTTCACTTCTTTATTTTCTTTTATCCTTAATTCACTCCCTTATTTTATTTTTATTGGTTTTGGTCCATTTTAAAATAATATGGCATTATATCATTGGTACAATTAATTAAATAAAATTTAAACCTTCAATGTTCTTTATTGAGGTGAGTCCCATTTAAGTTTAATTTCTCTTTCCATAATTAATGTTTGTGTAATGCTATTTTGCCACATTTTTTCAATCATCTCACATGAACCTATGGTCTTTATGATCTTGCAAAAAAATATGAGAATATTATATTTATTGATGTAAACCACAAATTAAATGCCAACTAATAAGGTGGGTAAAGTAGTATTTTCTTTAAAAAAAATTTCTTTTTTATTTATTGTGGATCTCATCTACTTCTCCATCTCTCTTTTTAATTATATTTTATTTTTATTTAAAAAATTAGTTTCACTTTACTTTTTACTGGTATTTCAAAATTTTTAGTTTTTGAATAATAAATCCAAATTAATTTTCTCCAATATATTTAACAGTTTAAATCATTTTTATTTATTAAAATATATATTCTAACCCTATAAATATAATTAAGATCAAACGATCAAAATACTTAGTTATACAATTATAATTTATTATATAAAATCGATCGTATTAATAAGTCCTGCGCAATGCGCGAGTTTGTGCTCGTAATAATATAATGGAAAATGTTACTTTACTGAGTTCACCCACCTATTTTATCCATCTTTTTCAATCACCTCACATGGACCAATGGGCTTTATGATCTTGAAAAAATAAAAATATAATCTTGAAACAATAATGCTATATATCCCAAAAGTTTGTCCAAAAAAAAACATCTCAAATGAATCATAAGCCTTCATTTATTATCAATAAAGAATTTATCAAAAAAGAGAATGGTTAGATCATGGGCCACATCATTTGGGATTCACTTTTGGGACATAAAACATTTTCCATCTTGAAAATATAAAAATGTTGCATTTATTGATGTGAACTACACATCAAATACTAAGTAAGGTGGGTGAAAATAGATGTGTGAAATAGCATTACTTTAATATAACTAAAACAAAAGTGCCACATAGCTTGATGTGGACAGCATGCGTGGCAGGACAACCAAGCCATTTTCTTTTGGTCATCTTCAATACATTAACTAAAAGACGAGCTACAACTATTTTTTAGCTAAAAGTTCAAAATTGCATGCTCCAATGCATCAGCAAAACATCCCTCCAAATTTTGGCTTAGAACATGTCCAACGTCTCCTTCATTAATCCATCAGCTAAATCTAAAATTTGGCTGAAAGAAGCAAAATCGTGCTCCAACGGGTCTTTCAAACTATCAACCAAAATTTGGCTAAGCTAAACTTCAGCCAAAGCCAGCTCACCATTTTGGAAGATTTTCCCATCTAGTCCTCCAACCATCCAAACTGTAATTATGAACACCAAATATTCAATGTATTTTCAGTTTTCTCGACAACCAAACAGGGGCAAGAATGGGAATAATTGACTTGAAGTGTAATCCATTTTCGATTGAAAGAAACACAAATAACCATGACCATAGATCAACATCAATTGGAGAGAACGTGAGAGAGAACCGTGGTGTTTGGGTACGTGAGAACCGCCGACTTTAGAGAGAGAAAGCCTTCACCAATAACCTCGATTACATGGAGGTAGCAACAATCTGTTCATACATCCACTCATGAAGGGGGTTTTGAGAGATAGATGGGGAGAAAGAGAAGTTTTTTCTTTGTGTAGACTGTTGAGTGGGTTTTTAGGAGATGGCAGCTTTTTGCCTTTTTATTGAGAGACATACAGTGAGTTGATACTTGCTAGGTGATACTAGTAAGTTACGTAGGCGCTAATAGGGCTCAAGTCCGCCCTAGGATGCCCGTAGGGTATTCTAGGTTCTTAGGGTTTGTTTGTATTTTTTTATTATTAATATAACTTTTTAATGTCCCAAAAAAATTGTTATACGAGGGAGAAAGAGAAGCAGCAGGGCCATGTATGGATTATTCCAATTACACAAGGCCATATGTGGATTCTTGCAATTCTACATTCTCCCAATCTTTTTTTTTTCTTTTCATTTTAGTGTAAATCGTGTCTCTAGTGACTTTTATAAAATTTTGTGATTTTATAAATTTTAACTTTTTTTTTTAATTTTATTGATAAATGGAAAAAAGAAGAAGAAGTTGGAGATGGGAGAACGGTAATGAATTGTAGAAGAAAGCATAATTAATGAGCAAGAATAGGGGTAAATGGCGAAAAATGTGGTTAAGCAAAAAAAAAAAAATGAAGGATGCACCATTGGAGCACGTTTAGCCAAAGCCACAGCTAAAAACATTGTAGCAAGCCAAAATGACACTATAGTAAGCTAAAATTTGACTTTAACTCTCCAATTTTAGCTTTTGTCATTGAAGATGCTCTTAGGGCATCTCCAGTAGTGCATCTAAAGCCAAAGCCAAAGCCAAAATGGATGCTTTTGAAGCAAAAAAAACCACTCTAGCAGTGCATCCAAACCCTTCCTCCAACTTTGAAGAAGCTACAGTAGGTATTCAAATTTGCCCAAATTTGAAGGAAACTGTAGCAGCATCCAAACTTAGCAAAGTGGATCAAAAGTCCATTTTGTCCTCATCAACCAACAAAACGATTGGATCATTCCCCTCACTTTCCCTCACTTTCCCAGCATTTTCTCAGTAAACAAACAGCAACAGAGAATGAAAAAAAAAATTTTAAAAAAAAAAAAAAAAA
>JAESVK010062479.1:106396-116418 GCA_017140935.1 Hamamelis virginiana
AATTAAAAAAAAAAAAAAAACTCAAGAAGTCAAACCAGTCGCAGGCAAAGAATGATAAAAATCAAAACTTTTTTTGCAAACTTACCTCTTTGCCTTCAGTGGTGTCGCCGCAGCAGACCTCCATCATCCATGTCGCCGCAGCAGACCTCAATCATCCATGAACCACTCGTTTGCGCCGATCAGACCCGAGTCTCTTTCGATTTTTGCGGATCAGAACCCATATCGGTCGCCGCTCCGATCATCAGCCCCCGCTCCAATCATCGGCCGCCAGTCATGCCACCGACGACTGAGACGAGAGAATGGGAGAAGAGAACGAGATAAGGAGAGAGAAAGAGAGAGAGATGAAGGGTATTTGATGGGAGAATAGAAACCGAATGGGGGAGAGATGGAGGTTTTTGGCTTTTGTGGGTTTGGATCGGCAACCTTGAAGAGAAAAGATGAGGAGGGTGCGAGAGGGCGAGAGGGTGAGAGAGGGTATGATGTCTGGGCAGAACATGTGAGAGAGATATATTTTTTCTCACATGGAAAAGAGCACCAAGCCACCAACGGTTATAAAAAAAAATAATGGTAATAATTAAATTTTTTCTTAATTTAATAATATCAATTTTTTCTCATATGTAATAATTATTTTTTATTAATTTAATAATATCAATTTAATATTTTATTGATATATTAAAATAATGGTAGTTGGAGTTTTGCAAATGAATGAAGGGTAGTTGATGTAATTGATAAGAAAAAGTGAGGGTAGAAGTGGAAAAAAAATGGTTGAGCCAAAATGAAATGGATGCACTATTGGAGCAACTCCATTCAAAGCCAAATCCAAAAATGAAAAAAACACCTTTTTCCTTCAAAATTTGGCTTTTGAAGGAAAAAAAATAAATGCACTACTGGAGATGCCCTTAGTTAGCTAAACTTTTTGGCTCTAGCCATTTCTCTTCAAGACACATGAAAAGCATGGGGATTTGTACTTAGTTGCAAGGGAATAGAGAGATAAAGAGAAAAAGCTAAAAAATAGCTCTTATGCATTGGAGCACCTCTTACTAAATGCCTACCCATTTTTACTGTAACTAGCCGAAAATAAGTTTTGAAGGACTAAAAATAGCTTTTTGCATTGGAGATGCTCTAATCCACATGTAAACGGAAACCCAATATTATGGGCAACTGAATCAATTCCTCTTTCTTCTCGCACTCTCTTTCTTCTTTCAATGCCGATTTTTCTCACTCGATCCTTCAACTACCAAACTTCCATATATGAAGTGCTTTAAAATTAAGGGAAATTTCCAAAAATATAGTTGAAGTTTCAAACAATTGCATCTATGACCCCCCATTTTCGGAAATGTATAATATAGAGTTCCGTACCGTTTTTTGGACCACTTGCCCTTTTAACGGTAATATTTTCAAAAATATTTTAAAAGTTTTCATGTAATACCCAACATAACACCGAATACCAAACTTTCTTAGTAATGCCCAATACCCAACTTACATATAATACCCGACGAATAACTAAATAACCAGTACTTGTTTTACAAAGAATACCCAAATTTATGAAGAATACCCATGATATAATTACTTTCCATACAAGTCCGATCATAAATTTTTAAGGTCAAATCAAGTACTAACATGTACGTCCCATCAACCTTTTTCAAATATTAGAAGTAAAGCATACCCAATATTGCATATAATACTCATATATGTTCATGATACCCAATACCCAATATTGAACGTAATACACATCCTTACACGGAATACCCAAAACCCTATTTTATACGTAATACCCAATTCTTTGAAGAATACCCAATTACATATTTTAATCATATTTAATCCTCTCTTACATGTCAAATCAAATCTTTAGCATATCTTACCATTCCTAATGCATCAAAATGCAGTAAAAATTCAACCATCCATTAAAACAATAAAACGCTTTCTAAATACATATTAGTCAAAATGCTGTAAAAGTGCAACCATACATTACAACATAAAAACACAGTAAAAAATAAAAACATAAATAAAAACAAAATATGGAGTGATAATAAAAAATAAAAACATAAATAACAGTAAAAATGAAATTATGGAGTGATAATACGGTCAAAATACAAATATGCAGTAAAAACACAACAATTTATTGTCAAACCACAAAAGTCAGTAAAAATACAAGAAACATATAAGCATTGAAACAAATGTTAGAAATAAACACATACTAGTCAAAATAAAGTAAAAATATAACTACTCATTAAAAGATAAAAAAACACAGTAAATAATGTATTTTTACTGCTTTCAGACAGTCTAAAAACATATTAAAAAACACAGAGTGAAAATATTACATTATCACAATATTACACCACCTCTTACATAAACACTAGTGCTGTTACTATAGCTGACTAAAAACATATTAAAAACACACAGTGAAAATACTCTAGCTCTTACATAAAAAATGAATATTTGATGCATAAAAAATAAATATCGGATTCAAAATACATGAATCATGACTTCTAAAAACCTAAAAAATATTAAAAAAAAAAAAACTCCATACCTAATTCAGAAATGCAGGAAACAACAAACGCAAACAAGTCAAAGCAAATCCTCTTCTGCGAACAAGAATCATAATGCTAATCCATTAATGGGAACAAGAGAGCAAGAGAAACGCGAACGAGAGAAAGTGAATGATGAGGAATCGTAATGATGATCAATCGTAATCCTCTGAGTTTAAATCGCCAAGAAATAAAAAGAAAAATTAGAAACTCTACAACTGTAATAAGCTAAGCACAATCAAATTTAGTTAATATAGTAACAAACTACCCAATAAGGTCTATTTAGTCATTTCGCAAAAAAATAAATAAATAAAAATAAAAATAAAAAAGAAGTTTAGGACTTTTGGGAAAAAGGTTCCCATAATCAGGACTTTAATAATCAAGCCCAATTACGGAGGAGTTTTTACACTAAACAATTATGATGTGGGACCTTCGGCCAAATTTTCCAAAACATATTTCAGCAAAAAATAAAAGAAATACAGAGCTGCTAATATCAGGTGCACCTTGAATTAGATGTCCTCTTATACAGCCACTTGCTGTGGAATTTTTGGAAAATTGACCATTTGATTAGATACCCCTATCATGAATGTTATGCATGCCAAAAATCACATTGATCCAACGGGTGATTTTTGAAATATGTAACTTTGAAAAACTGATTTTTTTTGTTCTTTAAAATGTTATCATTTTTTCACATTCAGTTTTCTCAGAAACCAACCGTTGGATCACTATGATTTTTGGCACGCATGACATACATGAGGAGGATATCTAATCCAATAGCCAGTTTTTCAAAATTTTGATCGCAAGTGGCTCTACAAGAGGGTGCCTGCATCTTGCCTCAGGTGCACATGATATTGGCAACTCTAAAAGAAAATAATGATAGAAAAGCTTTATTTTCTTAGAGAGACAAAAAAAAAAAACAAAAAAAAGTGATTTTATTTGATATCTTCAACTGGCCAAATTTATGATGTCTCTTTGAACAGGTAGTGTATAATTTCAATAGCATCTTGAATGTGTTCCACTCTGCAAAAAGGAATAATAAAAAAAAAAAAAAAACCAATTTTACAGTTACTTTCAGGTTAAATTATGACCATTAATCATGTGGTGTAGATCATAATATTTCCTTATATAATGAATTGATTTAATTAGACATCCAATTAGTGATTACAAAAAATCAATATTAAATCACAATCTCATCACTCCTCAGTCCTCACTATGACACATAATATTGGTGGTGTGTTATTGGCGTCCGGATTTGCTAGTGAGCAGGGCTTTGCTCACTAGATGGTGAGCAGCCCTTGGATAGGCGACACGGAGGCGCAAAAGGGGATCTAATGGCTGGGGCAAAAAACACAAATGGGAATGTCATTTTGGGATTAAAAACACTGTTAACGTCTGTTAACACCTCTCCCATTAGTCTACTATCTCTCCCAATAGTCCATTATCTCTCCATCTTCCCCCAAATTTTTTGTTTCTCTCTCTTCACAAGCCAAAGGTTCTCTCCTCAAAACCCAAATTTCCTCTCTCCCAACAACAATCCTAGCTCTCTGTGCCTCTCAATGGCTACTACAATGGGAAATAAAACCCAGTCGTCATCACAACACTCCTCACTCCAACATTCTTCCATACGCAAATAACTGTCCCCTGTAAATATAGGGTTTCAAACTCACTGTAAATCTAGGGTTTCTATTATTTTGAACTCAAAATCCCTAAACCTTACCTCTAATCCTAATGACATTGGAAAGAGACAAAGCACTAATATCGGCAATGGAAGCGAAATTATCTACATTCCACTGTTCCTATCATTTGACGAGTCTTGGAAATGGTTCCATTACCTCAACAAACAGATTCCTTAGACCAGGCCTACAATTCGCATCTTCGGACGATCTTGCCTTCGGGTTTATTTCTACCCATATATATATATAGCTGCGCTGCGTATGTGTAATTCCTGTTTTTTCCTCTTTATTGCTTGGAATCAGTCTTTGTTCAATCATTTGAGATGATTACCTCTTTTTTTTTTCCCTTCAAAATAGTGAGCATTCAATTTGGTTTTACGCTCTGTTTGAGTGCTGGGAACAAACTTGAAAATTTTGAATCTTGAAAAGGAGCATTGCTCAGAGAGCTCGGATTGAGCAAATCTAATATTAGAGGTGCTCAGATTGTTGTTGGGAGAGAGAAAATTTGGGTTTTGAGGAGAGAGACCTTTGGGCTGTGAAGAGAGAGAAACAAAAAATTTGGGGGAAGATGGAGAGATAGTGGACTATTGGGAGAGATAGTAGACTAATGGGAGAGGCGCGTTAACAGACGTTAACAATGTTTTTAATCCCAAAACGACATCCCCAGTTGTGTTTTTTACCCCAGCCATTAGATCCCCCTTTGCGCCTCCGTGTCGCCCATCCAAGGGCTGCTCACCACCTAGTGAGCAAAGCCTTGCTCACCAGCAAATCCGAACGCGTGTTATTGGTAGGTGGTGATACACAGCTGTCAACATGGTTCAGGTTTCACTATTAACTTACATGACTTTGAGAAAAATGCACTGTGATAGTGTAAATGAGTATGATGGTCATTGTCAAAGTTGCTTGTTCCACGATCATGATTTATTAATCTTGCTCTCTCTCCACAGGATTTTACGATGACTCATCCTCTTCCGGGAAAGAGCAAACACTAACAAATAGCACTTTCATAAATCATCATCCATCAATTTTTTTTTTTTTTTCCTCCAGCTTGTGTGTTTGAAGGCTCTCCTTGACGATTCTGTCAAGCAGATATTTCATTCTCCATGGCCATCTTGCTATGATACCTTCTTCGGGTGTTGGTTGTGTGCTTAAGCTTCTCTCCTCAGGCATTTTTTATGTCTCTCTTGTGGTATTTTGTGAGGTGCTGTTGCATATGCTCAATCACATGTCAAGTGCACATTGTGCGTAAAATGCATCACATTTCTTGTGGTGGGGAACTTGTTAATGACTAACATAACCCAACCTGCTCTGTCCAGAACAATTCAAGCCCATGAGATAGTTGCTGCCATCAACAATAACAAAGTTGATGTCAAGCTATGAGCCTGTATCAGTTGATGTCCATTGGGGCAGCATTTTCTAAGTAATTTAATTTTATTTAAGATTATATGATAATTGAAAGTTTTAAACAATTACAATTCAAGCCTAGCTAAAATATCAAATTTGGGTTTTGGCTAGGGTTTCATTGGAATTCCAAGACATATCCCCAATAAGAAAAATAAGTTGGTTTGAAATAAAATTCAAAATAAGGCATATTTCTAAAAATATTTTGATTTTAGGTTTAAGTATTAGATTTGGAAATACAGAAGGAAAAAAAAAAAAAAACCCCTTAGAATTACCATTTCCATTGATATTATTACAACATATTCCATTTCTTGATTTGATTTTTCATATACAAAGAATGAGTAAATGATGAGATTGAATGATGTTAGATTTCCATCAAGATGAGAAGAAATGAGGGAGACAAAGGGAGGAAATGGGGTATAAATGGGCTTTGGGTATGGAGATCGTTATGATATAAGATAGGTTGATAAGAAAGGAGATAGAAGGGTTATCTTATATTTGGTACTACAGTTTCAACAATATTGTACTCTGTTATGTAACTTCAAAACCATGTTTAAACTTGATAGTATATATACGTATACATACATATAGTGAAATGATCTAGTCAACTATAGCTGACTTAAACTAAAATCAGCAAAGAAATCCAAGCCCTTGGATTTCTTTTCACATTGAATCATTCATTAAGTGAAAAGAAATCCAATCAGCTAAGTAAATACATTTGTGAATTTTTTATATCTCGCACTTTATGGGGAGAAGTGGTAATAGATGTTGGGAATATCTTCCTATGTCCCACACTTTTTGAATTTTCTATTTCTCGCACTTTCTGATTTCAAATTTCAAGTCTCCTTTTCTTTTCTTTTTTTATCATTGTAGGTAGTAATAGATGTTGGGAATATAAGAGGAGATATATGGTGTTTGGCTTGCTTGCTTCCATTATTAGTTTTTCTTGATTATCTTTACATCTTATCACTTTTAAAGATTTTGAGGATTACTTTTTAAGCTAGGACTATGATGTCAAATTTGTGCAAAACATTCGAGTAAGTTATCAGGTTTAAGGAACAAGCCTAATTACTCTACTAAGGAACCAAACAGAGTGTGTGTATAAATAATATCATATTAGAACCAAACAACAACAAAAGCATGATACCAAGGTTTAGAGCTCCTTTGGAATATGTAACCTATTCAATATATATATACATATTTACTAGTTTATGTACTGAATATCAAAATCAAGTTGTTTGGCAAATAGAATACACACAACACAGTTGGCCAAAGCAACATATTATGCTTCTTATAAGAGTGAAAACGTTTTTTTGGTTCTTGCACTAATGCATCAGTATCTGCACAGATGAAAGACCTTTCAGTCTGCATAAGGTCAGTACGTGGAATTCTAAGTCAAGTTTAGTCCTTAAAACATTCATACCCAATCAAAAATTCTTAAAGAAAAAAGAAAAGAAAAAAACCTTAGTCCTTAAAACATTCCAACCCAATAAAAAATAATGTGACGGGCATAAGAGAATAATGTACCAATTATATAAATGCGCGGAATCCTCTAGAAAAAGTTCCAACAATTAAGAATGTGTGCTGCTCACAACATTAATTACAAGTATTAGGAAGACAAAAGCCAGCTAAGTAGCTAGCTAGCAAAGAAGAGACATCTTGGGTTAAAAGTTTAATTTCCATTTAATATTCTGCACATTAATTGAAAGAGATCAATATTATACGAGCTGGTTTGAGTGAGTACTGTAATACCTTTATATAATCTAAGTAGCCTTAATGCCCAAAATGCATAAAGTAAAGACTCCCAAAGTTGAATATAGATTTGTGTCTAAATGATTGAAAAAAAAAACAAAAAAACCACAAGCTCATCTAGTTGAATACATATCTGCGTGAGAGGGAAAAAAACACAACCAACATAAGGACACAGGAAAAAAAAAATTAAACAAAAAAATGAACGAACTTACCTCAAATTGGACAAAGGATTCAGCAAGGATGCCGAACTGAGTGAGACCAAGCTATTAGGCCGAATAACAAAGAAGAAAAGAACACCAAACAAGAATCACACAAGACAAAGAATTACGTGGTTTACCCAAAACTAGGGCTACGTCCATGGAGTTGCAGCAGTTTCACTATTTTAAAGAACAGTACAAGAGGGTGCCAAATAACATCATCATTAACCCCAATAAGAAGCTACAATATATATAACCAAACCGGCTCATAATCCCAAACCATCACAAACCGGTTCATGCGCTCAGCTACACCATTCTATTGTGGTGTTCTTGGAATAGTCTTTTGCAACCTAATCCCATTATCAGCACAAAATTCTTTAAACCCTCCATCTATGTATTCCCCTCCATTATCAGATCTCAAACATTTAAGCCTAAAGCCTGTTTCAGTCTCAACCATAGCTCGCCATTTTTTAAAGATCTCAAATACATCAGATTTATTTTTCAGAAAATAAATCCATACCTTTCTGCTCGAATCATCAATGAAAGAGATGAAATACCGTGATCCTCCAAGCGATGCAACAGGGGAAGGCCCCCATAAATCTATGTGTACCCACTCCAAAGTTTAAAGAACAGTACAAGAAGGTATGGATTGCATCAACAACTGACTTCAATTCTGGTAGCTTCCCTTTGGACAAATGCACTTTCATCCCCTTTTCACTCATGTGACCAAGCCTACGGTGCCATAAATTTGTATCAGCCTTTGCATCAGCAACTGCAACCATATCTTTTGTATCTGAGGTCATGTACAGAGTACCCATTTTGATTCCACGAGCCACTACCATGGCCCCTTTTTGTGATCTTCCATGTACTACCAACAAACACTACTGTATGCCCTTCTGTATCAAGTTGGCCAACAGAATCAAATTCCTCATTAGTTTAGGAACATGTTGAACTTTCTATAGCAACCATACAGACCCATTGAGAAATTTAATGCGAACATCTCCCATACCTACAATATCCAAGGCTTTACCATCAGCCAAATACACCTTCCCAAGATCACCTGTCACATAATTCTCAATGATTTCTCGGTGTGCTGTAGTATGGAAAGAGGCTCCTGAGTCCAACACCCAAGGGCCATCAACTGAAAGTAGTAGGGCATCCTGAACATCTTTTGTCACAACATTGGCTGAATCGTTATCATTCTTCTTTTAAGGTTCATTACAATTCCTCTTAAAATGGCCAGTCTTACCACAATTCCAACATTCAGGTTGTCGACCAGATTAGGATTTGCTTCTGCCTCTTCTAGACTTTGATCTGCTACGATTTGAATTTCTTTCGGATCCTCTACCCCTTGTCTCGAGGTTTAAGGCAGAACCAGAACTTGAGCTTTCACCTATATCTTTCCTGCGAACCTCTTCGCTTAGAATTAAATCACGAACATCATCATATTTGAGTTTGTTCTTCCCTGCAGAATTGATTACTGTCGTTCTCATGGCCTCCCAACTATTAGGCAGAGATACCAAAATAATTAAAGCACGCACCTCATCATCAAAATCAATCTCAACGGAGGACAATTGGTTTGCGATCGTATTGAACTCATTTAGGTGTTGTGCAACAGATTTACCTTCCGTCATCTTCAAATGGAACAACTTTTTCATCAGATGCATCTTGTTGTTAGCCGACGGTTTTTCATACATATCCGACAAAGATGTCATCAAACCCACTGTGGTCTTCTCCTTCACAACTTTATGCGCAACTGATCTTGACAGTGTTAATCGAATAACTCGCAACACCTGTCTATCAAGAAGAGCCCATTCTTCGTCCTTCATACTCTCAGGTTTTGTACCCAAGAGAGGTAGATGTAATTCCATCGCATACAGATAATCTTCAATCTGCATCCTCCAGTACCCAAAATCTATGCCATCAAACTTCTCAATTCCTGTCGTCTTTTCTTCTTCTCCAGCCATCGCTCCCAATCAAACCTGGCTCTGATACCACTTGTTAGGCCGAATAACAAAGAAGAAAAGCACACCAGACAAGAATCACACAAGACACAAAGATTTACGTGGTTCATCCAAAACTAGGGCTACATCTACGGAGTTGCAATGGTTTCACTATTTTAAAGAACAATACAAGAAGGTGCCAAATAACAACATCATCAACCCCAATAAAAAGTTACAGTATATATAACAAAACCGGTTCATAATCCCAAACCATCACACAAACTCTAATATATATAACCTATCCCAGCATACTTCTAGAATGTTTCAAACTCTAGCCAGCATTATCTAAAATATTCTAGACGCCAACAAGTTTCTAATAATTGGGCCATGGATCGGACATACAACTAGGCTCCACAAAGCCTAACACAAGCGTGTATGATTGATTTGGTGTTTCCTAACCAACCTAGTATGGCCTGCAACCAAAACATGAGGTGAGAGAAAGAACTAGCTAGAAAGAGAAGGGACATT
>JAESVK010062491.1:0-13941 GCA_017140935.1 Hamamelis virginiana
CCTGACTTTGGTTTACGACAGATTGTCTAAGAGATCCATCAGGATTATTAGGCGAAGTCACGATTTCAATGTAGGGTCCATTTTTGCTGAAACTGCGCGCATCGCCAGCCCATTTATACACCCTTGATTTTACCAAGTCAGTCATCAGTGGGTAGTACTGCAAGCAACAGCTGGCACATATTAATTCACTGGTACGTACACCAATATACCTTAACAATGAAAAATGGTACGGTTATAAGGAAAATGTTAAAAGTGGACCAAATTTTATAATAAAATTTTTAAACCAAATGATGTTTCGTAAGATATTTTATATACTTTTGCGCATTTTTGAAATGCATAAAAATCGAGACTGTATTATTTTGAAACATCATTTGGTTTGAAAATTTTGATTTAAAATTTGGTCCATCTAGCATTTTATATATATATATATATATTCAGACATGATAATATAAGGCCGGCCTTACGCAAAGTGGCGTAAGGTCGGCTCCATATGGCAGCTAATTTTAGATCACAGTTCATAAAATTGACCGTTAGATTAGATGCCCCACCTTTGTATGTCATGCCTGCAAATATTTACAGTGATCTAACGGTTGGTTTTTGAAAAAACTGCCGTTAAAAAAATGGTGATATTTTGAAGAACAAATAAGTTACATATTTTCATAATGACATATTTCAAGAACCAACTGTCAAATCACTGTGATTTTTTAAGGCTGAAATTACCAAAGACTATATAAATTTCATTTGTGTTTAAGACTGGTTTTACAAAATTCCAACCGTCAGATTGACATGATTTTTGCAGGTGTGGCATGCAGGGAGTGAGCATCATATCCAACGGTCGGAATTTGGAACTGACCACCGGAGCACGGCCAAATGGCCGTGCAATCCACTTGCAGTCCGAACTGCAACCGATCAGTTCTGTATATAAACATGCATAAACTTCTTAGAGGAGTGATTTCTAATAAAGCTTTTCAACTTAATTAATTAAAAAAATAATTAAAACGCGCATAGTTATTAAATATACAGAGAATGAAAGACATGGTAAGATTGAATTACTCACAGAGTAGAATGGAGCTGCAGAAACCACATTCATGGGTTCAGCCGCATCAGGCGGGGACAATGCATAGAGGGCAGCTTGATATAGCTGCGCTGAACCGGTCCCAACCACAATGTGCCGGTTTTCTGTGATGGCATTTCCAACCAATTTGTGTAGCCTCACAATTTGCTTACCAAACTCAGGCTCCAAAAACCAGCAAAGGTTTCCACCATTATCAGAAAAATAACTCATGGATTGCCACCCAGGTACCACAAATGTGCTTTTATCCCCCACCTCTTTCCAAAACTTTTCATACATTGTTGGATCGCCTCTGCATAGTTTATTAATTTACACATAAAATTTAAAATCTTCAAGTATAGTCAATAAAAATTTATACCTATCCCATAGATTGACATTTCAAAATGTCATGACGTTCTTATAAGACTAGCACGTACTGATCAATATGATATAAATACGGAAATACATGCATACAATCAAATCGTGAGTCAAATTAAGTCAATAAAAACATAGCTCATTTGCATTGTATATATTTTTCAAATCTTTAATTAGTAATAATATATCCAGTGTATCCTTGAACTTTATGATACTGTTTTTCTCATATAAAGCCCGACATATCGATCAATCCAAAATAAAGGAATAAATAAATAAATAAATAATACAAGAGCAAATCACACTTACAGTTCGAGATTGACGGCTCTTAGCCCGTCATCTTGACGACTCTTAGCCAAAGACGAAGAAGAAGAGGCCTTGCTAATTACTTGCGCCTCTTTTTGCATAAACGGTTCTCTCGAACTCTCTCCTTCGTATACCACTCGGGATATCAAAGCCACGTTCAAAGCCAGAGACAACACTAAGAAATGCATCCACGACAACCCACTCCAAATCTTGGCCATCTCTCTCGATCTCTATCTAAAAAAAGACAGTATAAAAGATTTCAAGAACTGATTGAAAGAAACAGAAACACACCTTATACACTTCTCTCTCTCTCTCTTCTTCACTGAATGTACAACTCTGACACAATGAGGATATTTATACAAGAAGCAGGAAGATGGAAACAAAACTCCAATGACAAATGGACGGTGAAGGCTTCCATGCATTGCAATCCGTAACGCATGCCAAATTGGGCAAGTTGGTGATAAGAGTGAAGAAAGAACCCAAACCAAAAAACAATAACTGACAAAAAACAAATAAATCACCTGGTGATTCTCGAGAAGCTCGAAGATACCGGAGCCATCTTCAGAATTACCCTACACTCATTGAAGCTAGTACATATCTGCTTTTATTATTACTGTTTGCATTGAAGCTATGCTGTCTCTGCTTTTATTAATCCCTCGTTTCTATAAAGATAAGTATTTTTTCTTTTTTTCACTGTCCTAAAATAATAGTCCATTTTGAAAAGTCAAATTATATTTCTTTTAACTTTCTTATATTACCCTTAATTATTCCAAGAATGTCTTGACATGACACCAAATGCAATTATAGAAAAATGGTAGTTTTGGAAATAAAAGTATAAAAATCACAGACCTTTATGAGTTTTCTTAATATGTGTGTTTTTTGGAAGATGCCTATTTTTAAGGGATGGAGGGAGTATTACTTTTTTGTTTCATTATATATATATATATATATATATATATATATATATATATATATATATATGGATGTTATGTTCAGGTCGGCCTTACACAAAGTTGCATAAGGTCGCCTCTATATGGCCAATTTTAGATGACAATTCGTAAAACTGACCGTTAAATTAGATGTCCTTCTTCTGTATGTCATCCCAGCAAAAAATCGTAGTGATCCGATGGTTGGTTTTTGAAAAACCTGACGTTAAAAAAATGGTGATATTTTGAAGAACAAATAAGTTGCATTTTTTCACAATGGCATTTTTCAAAAACCAACCAGACGATCACTGTGATTTTTAGCAGGCATGACATACAGAAGAGGAGCATCTAATCCAACGATCAGTTTTACGAACCGTCATCTAAAATTTGCCATATGAAAGTGACCTTACGCAACTTTGCATAATGCAGGCCTGAACATAGCATTCCTGTGTGTGTGTATATATATATATATATACATGGTTGTAAAAATAGCACGTGATGTAAAAAAATTATAAAATGTTTACTTTTAAAGCATCTAGATCAAAGAAAATATATACATGATCACAGAATTTACCGACATATTGGTTATACGTTTAAATTTTTTTTGATGTATCTCACCATAATATTCACGTGTTCTCCATGTGCCTTCAGTATCTCGTAGCTAGATAGATGATTTGAAGAAAATATAAGAAATATATAATTTTATCCACGTATAATTATAGATCTAAAGTAGTGTACGTAATAGATTATATATGTGCATGACTTGGGGTTGTGGGCTGGGTTGGGTTAGGTTGAGTCTCGGTTCGGCATATAGTTACTATGTTCACTGTGCTTACCCAATCCTAGCCCATGACCACCACTTCAAGAAACTCTCATATTTAAGGAAAAAAAAAAGTAAAAAAGTAAAAATAAATTAATTGAAGCTAGCTTAGTTAGTGGGAGATGGGGCTTAGGTTTAATGGTCTCGGGTTCAAGCCCCTTAGTTAGCATTATTTATCTATAGTTTGATTTTTGTCATAGCATCCCACTTTCCTATTGTATCTAAAAATAAAAGCATTATAATAAGTCCATGACCTAAATTAAAGAAGGATGCTATTATTTGTTCTTTAAAATGTCAGTGTGAAAAATTATTATTTTTTTATTCTTCAAAATATTACAATATTTTATCATTTGTTTTTTCTTAAACAAACCGTTGGATCGCTTTGATTTTTGGTAGACATGGCATAACTAAGAGAGATATCAAATCCAACAATCAATTTTTCGAAGTGTAATTTGGTCGGAGGTCCTTCATTAGAGGATTTTCATTCGAAAAATCCTCCAAAAGATTCTTTAATGTGAAAACTCATTTTGTTATATTTTGGACAATAATACCCTTGCTTTTATTTTCCTTTAACTTGCTCTTTACGTTTTTTTACTGACAAATGACAGAAGTAGTGAGAAAGGGGAAGAGAGAGGGGAGAGAGAGGGGAGGGGAAGAGAGATGGGAGAGATATGCTCCAGTAATAAGGTGGTGGGTAGAAAACAACACTTGATCATCTTCTCCGATCTGCATCAAATCTGCACCTAAGTGCACATCTGCAGCAGATCGTCTTCCCCATTTCCGTTATCTCTAGCGATTGAGAGAGAATCACCATCTCAGATCTGCAGTAATCGGTGGCCGAGGTAGCTTAAAGCTCGCCGGAAACCTTTCTCCTTCAAGTATGTTGACACCGCCAAACTTCTTATTATTCTTTGAAACATCATATCTAGATAAGATTAAATGCACATCACTAAAAAAACAAAATATATGTATAAGCTTCTATCTCTTTGCCTCTGTAATTGATAACATCGCAGAATGCTCGTTCCCATGATTCAATGTAAGTCCAATTTTCATCACCTGATCTAATAAAAGCTAAACATTGACAAGCACAGATGACCATGACTGTGTAATCATGGATCTAAATATAAGATGGCCTTACGAAGGCTGAAGTTTCTATTTTCGCCATGTCGATCTGTTCGGAATGTTTTTAGGCTAATTTTTTTATCCAAATGAATTAGCCATGCATCCATGATAAGAACAAAAAATATATTCCTCTGCGACGCATGAAGGCCTTTTTCCTTGTGACGCCGTAGAGGCTACGCTTGGTTTTGGTCTTGTCTTTTGTAGGAATTAGTAGCATTGGAAGATGATACTGAGATCAATTTGAGAATAATTGAATCAAGAAGATCCTTGGGAAGCCCTGCCTAGTCAGTATACTCATATCTTCTAGACTCGTCATTTTTTAAGAAGAACAAAAGCAAAAGGTGAAGGTGGAGATGGTGAAGGAGGTGGAAGAATACATTCTTTTTCATTTTGCAGAGTAGTTAATTATAATAGAAATTTTCAGTTCTAAATGCACATCACCTCTCAATCATTCATTGTTAGAGATCGAATTTCGTATTTTAGATACAACCATTCATCGTTCATCAATCTCAGGTACTATCTATGTGTTCCAGGTGTTTTTACTGTGTATTCAGATTCTAATTTATAGTGTGAACAAACTCCTGTGTATGTGTTTATATATATATAGATTCAAGGTGTTTTTGGATATGTGTTTTAACTGTGTATGTGTTTTTAGTAAAAATTGACAGTAAAAATGGATAGTAAAAATGCAGTAAAAATATTAAAAATGGACAGTGAAAATGCAGTAAAAATACTAAAATTGGACATTAAAAATGCAGTAAAAATACTAATACTGTCAACAATTAAACCTTATGTGATACTGATTTTTGAATGCAATGTGACTGGTTGTTCTCCAATCTCTAGTTTTTTACTGTGTTTGATAAATTTCATGATCCATGGACTCTGTTTTTGTATCTTTTACTGTGTTTTTACTGTATTTTTAGTCTTTTTATTATATATGTGCTTATATATATATAAACACAATTTGATCATGATTTCACAAAAAATGAACAGTAAAAATGCTAAAAATGGAACACAATGTGTTTAAATATATTTTTACTGTGTATGTGTTTATATATATAAAAACAATGTGTTCAATGTGTTTTTACTGTATTTTTAGTATTTTTACTATATATGTGTTTATATATATAAACACAATTTGATCATGATTTCATAAAAATTGGACAGTAAAAATGCTAAAAAATGCTAAAAATGGACAGTAAAAATACTAAAAATATGTTTACATATATTTTTACTATGTTTTTAGTATTTTTATTCTGTATGTGTTTATATATATAAACACAATGTGTTCACATATATTTGATTGGATCACAATGTGTTTACATATATTTCTACTGTGTATGTGTTTATATAAAAATGCTGAAAAATGGACAGTAAAAATGCTGAAAAATGGATGGTAAAAATGTTGAAAAATTGACAGTAAAAATGCTGAAAATTGACAGTAAAAATGCTGAAAATGGACAGTTAAAATGCTGAAATGGACAATAAAAGTACATTTAGGGGTAGTTTTGTCATTTTAAAAATTATTTTTAACAATTAGGACTTTTCGCATGAAATAAATTTTAATTAGGACCTTAAGAAGGTAAGAAATTTTAGGAGGACTTTTTGCCTTAAACTTTTATAGAGCAGGACCTCTCACCAATTTCCCCTTTTTCAAAATATAATGTAAAAATGGTTGTATTTGAGGTGGTCGACCTGACCTTAACATTCCTAATTTTACCTAATTTTTGGTCTTTTCATTGATAACTAATTATCATCAACTATCATATTTGCTACGCTTGCCCAATCCTAACCCATGCATGATTACCCGTCCTCAAGAAACCATCAACATGAGAAAAATAAATAAAAATAAAATACACACGCATTGAAAAGTTCTCATTCTAACAAACAAATGTTACATAGAGCTCAAGAATCAAGATTGATACATGTATTTTTCTTTTCAAAAAATCACATGAATGACTAACCCTGTACACAGACTGTCACTAAGATATCGCCAACAACCTCCTTATAAAGCCATCAAAATTTTGATCGCGATCCACCATGCTAACTCGAACGTACTTTGAGCTAACCCCAAAGTTCTTTCCACCACTAGTCACTATATTATGCTGACGGAGGAATATCTCACAGTCTTCTATTTCTCTATTGCACTCTATCCATGCAAAAGCTGCAAAAAGAAGGTAGAGAGGCCAGTTAGTATACATACTTGAGTTCTTTCCTTATAAGGAAGTCGACTTAGCTTTTTAGTTAAGGTATGATGAATATTTTGAAAAACCGGCGTTAGATTAAATATTTTTCTTATGTATGACATGCATGTCAAAAATCACACTAATCTGGTTATCGGTTTCTAAAATATGGGCTATGAAAAACTATGACAATATCTAACGTACGATCACAGTTTTTCATATTCAATCTGTATTTTAAAAACTGATCGTCAAATCACTATGATTTTTGACATGCATAACGTACATACAAAGAATATCTAATCAACGGTTGGATATCGAAAATTCCCATCTTACATTGGCTAAAAATTCCTCATTAGAAACTTACTATACATACTCTTATACAAATTTAAACATTAATATAGATGGAGGGTTTTTTTTTTTCGTGTGTGTGTGTTGATATATGCATATAACTCAATGTTAAATTTTCATTACCAGGCTGTGTTGCGAAAACCCGACCTAGGAAGTTGCACATCCCAGGTTGAAAGTGAGGCAAACTGAAAAGTTCACTCTGTTTAACCGCTAATCTCAGTTGCCTCCACCTCTCTTCCATTACATGGTGACCAAATTCGAAGATACCACCATCATTTTGTTTGCCAACTTCTTCATAGCTATCCGAGACAGCTCGTAAAATCTTTGCTCCTCGAAGCTGTGAATCCTTGGAAACACCAATGGTGTTGATAAATACGAATTTGGTCATCTTTCTAGCAACTTCTTCGTCTTTAACTAATGCCCACCTGCAGCAAGATGCAGACAATTTTAAAACTTAGAATTAAAAAGGTGTAGTCTGTATTAGAATAATATAGTTTCAAGAACCACTTCTAGTGAAACCATTCGATCATCAAAGTTCAAGTGGTTGGTGAGTTGAACCATCTCTTTGCTGGGTTAAGGAACCAAATAACTGTAAAGGATATCTCCAAGCAAGCTGAAATAACTCCCAGCTCCTTAACACAACAACCTGCTAACTAGATAAGCATGAGTTGTTAAATTCAATGTTTTCAAAATTTATGTATTTAATTTATAGTCTATCTTATCTTTATCTTTTGTAACAGAACATTATAGATAAGGTCTTGTAACTCATGTATAAATATACTTCATATAATCAATAAAAGTAACTTTGAAATTAATCAATTTCTCTCTTCCTCTTTATGGTATCAGAGCCATTTACTTTAACTAGTTAAATTGATTCTCTGTTTTTTGCAGTCATGTCCAACTCCTCCATCTCATCTGTTGAAGCTACTACCATTACTAATGGTAACTCCACCTCTTTTATTGCCATCACTGGAAGCCAGCTTCCTCTTAAACTCACATCTCTGAACTATCCTTCATGGCTAGCTTAACTCCATTATCTTCTTCTTGGCTACAATTTGATGGGATATGTTGATGGTTCTCATGTTTGTCTTGCCCGTACTGACCTACTCTTTGTGGATGCGACAATATCAACTTTTGTTGCATGTCATTCACATCTCAGTTTCTGATTCTATTGCCACCCTCGTTACTTCTGCTACCACTTCACACGATGCTTGGGATAAACTTACTCGTCTCTATGCAAGCCGTTCTCGATCTCGGGTCACGAGTCTTAAAGAACGTTTTATGCGCCCTCGTGATTCACATCCTGTTAACGAATATCTTAACACCATTAAAGCAATTTTAGATGAGCTGGCCCTCATTGATGCTCCTATTTCAAATGATGATCTAACCATTGTTATTCTTAATGGTGTTGGTCAAGAGTTTAAGGAGATCACTGTTGGTGTTCGTACCCGCGAAAATTCTATTTCTTATGAAGAACTCTATGACAAACTTACAGACTATGAAGTTTATCTCAAACGTGAAGATGCTCGGACTGAACCACTAGTGCTCTCTGCCAATTCCACTCAACGCACCGCTACCTCACGCAATTCTTCCTCCTAAGGCCACACATCTCACTGGTCTCACAATCGGGAACCTCATGGCCCCCCTTTCTATCATAAGAATGGCTCGTCTCAGCACAATAATGGCTCTTATCAGCACAACAATGGCTCCAACCAACGCCGTGGCTACAAGGGTTATTGTCAGTTATGTGATCAACAAGATCACAGTGCCAAGTGGTGCTTCATTGCCAAGGGACTGCTTGGTCCAGCACCTGCTGCTCACTGCACAACAACCACTCGTGGTCTTGGGTAGCCATGGCTCATGGATTCTGCTGCCACGAACCATGTCACCTCAGATCTCATTTATCTTTTTCTTTCTTCTGAATATAATAGGCCCGATAATATCTTGATTGGTGATGGTACAGGTTTGCGTATCTCTCATTCTGGTTCTGCTACACTTTCTCCCTTTACCTTATCCAATGTTCTTTGTGTTCCTTCAATTAAAAAAAATCTTGTATCTGTTTCTCAATTTTGCAAACAAAATCTCATCTCCATTGAATTTTTTCCCTCTCATTTTTCTATAAAGGATTTGTGCACGGGGGAGACACTCATCCGTGGCCCGAATAAAGATGACATATATGAATGGCCCAACACAGTGCACGTTCCACCTTTTGCTAGTCCTGCTATAATTGGTGTTAAAGCTCTATTGCATAAGTGGCACAAGCATCTTGGTCATCCCTCTTATCGCATTGTTCAGCATCTCCTTCAAGCTTTCCACTTACCTGTGTCGTCCTCTCCTAAAAGTTCCATTTCTCGTTCCTCTTGTCAGTGTAATAAAAGCCATAAGCTTCCTTTTAGTGTGTCTACCCTCAAGACCGGTCTTCCACTTGAATTGATTTATACTGATGTATGGGTCCTGCTCCAGTTGAATCTATTGATCATAATAAATATTATGTAATTTTTGTTGACCATTTTACTAAATACATTTGGCTTTATCCCATCAAATATAAATCGGATGTCTTCACTCTCTTTCCTACCTTCAAAAAGCTTGTGGAAAATTATTTTCAAACACCTATCATCTCTATGTATTCAGATGGCAGGGGCGAGTACTAGAAGCTCAAAGCTTTTTTTGCTTCTCATGGCATTACACATTTCACCACACCACCACACACTCCTCAACATCATGGTACCGTTGAATGACGAAATCATCATATTGTCGAAACTGGTTTCACTCTTCTCCATCAAGCATCTCTTCCACTTGAGTTCTGGTCCCATGCCTTTCAAACTACCACTTACCTTATAAATCGCTTTCCCACACCTATTCTTCAAAATATTTAACCAATTCAAGCTCCCTTTGGTGGTGCTCCAAACTACACCAAACTACAGGTTTTTGGATGTCTTTGCTTCCCTTGGCTACATCCCTACACTAAACACAAACTTGAGCCTCGTTCTTGCCCATGTATTTTCCTAGGCTATTCACTTACCCAAAGTGCATACAAGTGTTTCGATCCAGCCACCAATAGAATTTTTGTCTCTCGTCATGTTGTCTTCGATGAAACCATGTTTCCTTGCACTTCTCTAACGTTCCCTTCCCATTCACCCTCTGTAGCTCCACCCACACTTGACTCCGGTTCTCTATTGTTGGTGCCTCTCATGCATAGCTCTTCACCACGGTCTCCTTCTACAACATCTACTTCAGGTTGTGCACCTATGTCTCCTTCTTTTGCACCTTCATCACTTGATTCTCCACTTGTCCAGCCTTCTATCCCATCCTCTTCTACAGAGGAACTCCCCATGAGTACTCTTACCACACTTCTCTCCACCCGCACCCATCCTATGACTACTCGCTCTCAACATGGTATTTTCAAACCAAATTGTCAACTCCATAGCACCACCAAACACTGCCTATCTGAACCAATTGAACCAACCTCTATTACCCAGGCCACTCGTGATCCAAAATGACGTGCTGCCATGTCCAATGAATTTGATGCACTAGTTCGTAATGGTACATGGGACCTTGTTCATCCCGCCTCTTCTTAAAATCTCATATGCAAATGGGTTTTCCGAATCAAATTCAAACGGAATAGTACCATAAATCGTTACAAAGCCAGGTTAGTTGCTAAAGGTTTTCATCAACGACCGGGCATTGACTACAAAAAAACTTTTAGTCATGTTGTCAAACCCACCACAATTCACATTGTTCTTAGTATTGCAGTCACAAATGGTTGGCCTATTCGTCAACTTGATGTCAATACTGTCTTCTTACATGGCACTTTATCAGAGGATGTCTACATGTCTCAACCTCCAGGCTTCATTGATTCCATGCTACCAACCCATGTATGCAAGCTCCATAAGGCGCTTTATGGCCTCAAACAAGCCCTACGTGCTTGGTATCATGAACTCAGTTCATTTTTGATCTTTTATGGATTTGTACATGCACGGATTGATTCTTCTCTCTTTTTCTACAATCACAAGGGCACTCTCATATATTTTTTTAGTCTATGTTGATGATCTAATTGTAACACGCAATCAGCTCAACTCAATCGCCTAGTTTATACATGCCATCTCTGGCCGTTTCTCTGTTAAAGACCTTGGGTCACAGCATTACTTCCTTAGTGTTGAAGTCATCCCCACTGCCACAGGTCTCTTTCTCTCTCAACACAACATTCGAGATCTTCTTGTCCGAACTCATATGAATGGTGCTAAAGAAGTTCGCACTCCTCTTCCTCACACAGGTTCATTAACTTTGAATGATGGATCTACTTTTACAAATGCCACTGAATATCGAAGCACCATTGGGGCATTGCAATATCTCAATTTTACTCGACCGGATATCTCTTTTGCTGTTAACAAACTCTCTCAATTTATGCATCGTCCTACAGAGACTCATTGGGCTACCACTAAATGATTACTTAGATTTCTCAAGGGAACTATTTTCCACGGCCTTTCTCTTCGGCGTCAACACAATCCTTCCTTATATGCATTCTCAAATGCCGATTGGGCTGGAAATCATGATGACCGTACTTCCACCACTGCTTATGTCGTTTATCTTGGTGGAAACCTAATCTCTTGGAGTTCTAGACAGCAACAATCTATTGCAAGATCCTCCACCGAAGCCGAGTATCGAGCTATTGCAACCACTGCTGCTGAACTTTCACGGGTTCAATCTCTACTTACTGAACTTGGCATCTCTCTCCCTTGCAGTCCTGTCATCTACTGCGATAACATTGGTGCTAATTATGTCTGTGTAAATCCTGTCTTTCACTTTCGTATGAAACATATTGCAGTAGATTTTCATTTTGTTCGTGACAAAGTGGCTCAAGGTTTTCTTCGTGTTGCTCATGTTGCAACTTCGGATCAGCTCGCTGATGCTCTCACAAAACCACTATCTCGTCAACGCCTATCTCTTCTTCATTCCAAGATTGGTGTCTCCGATGGGACCACCATCTTGCGGGGGCGTGTAAAGGATATCTCCAAGCAAGCTGAAACAACTCCTAGCTGCTCAACACAACAACTTGCTAACTAGATAAGCATGAGTTGTTAAATTCAATGTTTTCAAAATTTATATATTTAATTTATAGTCTATCTTATCTTTATCTTTTGTAACAGAACCTTATAGATAAGGTCTTGTAACTCATGTATAAATATACTTCATACAATCAGTAAAAGTAACTTTGAAATTAATCAAGTTCTCTTCCTCTTTAATACCTATCATGAAATTTTAACCCATTAATGCTATTTCATTCACCTATTTCCATCAGCATACCTTAGTTGGCATAAGGTGTATGGTTCACATAAAAATATGAACATTTTTTATATATATTTTTTCAATATTATAATTGATTCACATTTTCTTATATATGTTTTTTTTTTTTGTTCTTGTTTTGTTTTTTGTTTTTTTGTTTTTTAAGTATTGTTAATTTAAATGTGCTTCTTATCAAAATTTGTTAGCAGCAGCTAAATGTTCTGACTACATTATTTATTTATTTATAATTAATGATCATATAATGATAATATGAGAAGCTTACCCAATGCGCAACCCAGCGTGGCCCATGCTTTTGGAGACAGTGAAGAGCATTAGGTCATGGTCCGCGGGAGATGTAATGGGAGTGTACTGTGGCCAATAATAAGCAAAGTCATGAATTAAACTGGCCTGACTTTGGTTTACGACAGATTGTCTAAGAGATCCATCAGGATTATTAGGCGAAGTCACGATTTCAATGTAGGGTCCATTTTTGCTGAAACTGCGCGCATCGCCAGCCCATTTATACACCCTTGATTTTACCAAGTCAGTCATCAGTGGGTAGTACTGCAAGCAACAGCTGGCACATATTAATTCACTGGTACGTACACCAATATACCTTAACAATGAAAAATGGTACGGTTATAAGGAAAATGTTAAAAGTGGACCAAATTTTATAATAAAATTTTTAAACCAAATGATGTTTCGTAAGATATTTTATATACTTTTGCGCATTTTTGAAATGCATAAAAATCGAGACTGTATTATTTTGAAACATCATTTGGTTTGAAAATTTTGATTTAAAATTTGGTCCATCTAGCATTTTATATATATATATATATATTCAGACATGATAATATAAGGCCGGCCTTACGCAAAGTGGCGTAAGGTCGGCTCCATATGGCAGCTAATTTTAGATCACAGTTCATAAAATTGACCGTTAGATTAGATGCCCCACCTTTGTATGTCATGCCTGCAAATATTTACAGTGATCTAACGGTTGGTTTTTGAAAAAACTGCCGTTAAAAAAATGGTGATATTTTGAAGAACAAATAAGTTACATATTTTCATAATGACATATTTCAAGAACCAACTGTCAAATCACTGTGATTTTTTAAGGCTGAAATTACCAAAGACTATATAAATTTCATTTGTGTTTAAGACTGGTTTTACAAAATTCCAACCGTCAGATTGACATGATTTTTGCAGGTGTGGCATGCAGGGAGTGAGCATCATATCCAACGGTCGGAATTTGGAACTGACCACCGGAGCACGGCCAAATGGCCGTGCAATCCACTTGCAGTCCGAACTGCAACCGATCAGTTCTGTATATAAACATGCATAAACTTCTTAGAGGAGTGATTTCTAATAAAGCTTTTCAACTTAATTAATTAAAAAAATAATTAAAACGCGCATAGTTATTAAATATACAGAGAATGAAAGACATGGTAAGATTGAATTACTCACAGAGTAGAATGGAGCTGCAGAAACCACATTCATGGGTTCAGCCGCATCAGGCGGGGACAATGCATA
>JAESVK010062507.1:0-13983 GCA_017140935.1 Hamamelis virginiana
ATTTTTTCTACGGTAACAATATATACACGAGCGCAAACCCGATAGATTCGTACAAATTAAAACTTTTAACATGACTACAACAGTGACAGTTCTGGCATAAAGAATGTTGTTTATGTAACGCTGCACCACTAAATTAAAGTCGTTTGAGATAAATAAATAAATAAAATGAAATCACATGATTAAGGAAGAAGCTGGTATACCTACCCATTCTATTAACATTAATACGTAAGAAAGTTACGTAATATGGACTCGGTCCTGCTAAGGCAGCTTCTCCGTAATTAATTAAGTAGAAAAACCTCTTAGTGGACTTATTCTCACTCCCCCATATCCAACACTTCAAGCTCTCATGCGTATATAAATTAACAGACTCAGTATGTTTCCTTTCATCGATCTCAATTATCACGGATTCAGATCATAGAGATTCTAGCTCTCATATATATATATAAAGCAGCTCTGCCTTTGGTTTAATACTGTAAAATATGAAGGTAATTAAGCCTTTTATTTTCAAATGCTTTCTTAGTACAAAATGACTAGCTTTAATTTGGTATAAGAATTAATAGAGTTTGATATGAACCTTTTACATTATATTATATTGCAGCAAAAGATAGTTATCAAGGTGCATATGACGTGCGACAAATGCAGATCCAAGGCCATGAAGATTGCCGCGGTAGCAGAAGGTACGTGTATTTATATATATATATATATCAAATTTTGATTTCATTTTTCTTTTTGAGCTAGAACTAGCATATATATATATATATATAAGAGGATATATATAATTAGTATCAATGCAACCAATTAAGTTGGTTATTCAATTTGAGGTGATTTATATCATGGATCACCTTATCATGATTTATTTTCTCTGTACATATGATTATGTGGGATATATAGGGGTGACGTCGGTGGCAATAGCAGGAGCGGATAGGGATCAGGTAGTGGTGACTGGCGATGGTGTTGACTCGGCTAGCTTGACATGCTCACTGAGGAAGAAGGTTGGGTATGCAAGCATAGTAAGCGTGGAAGAAGTAAAAGAAAAGAAACCAGATCCTCCTAAAAAAGTCGACCCAATTCCATGTTGTCCATCAACATATTTTAATCCGTGTCCACAATATGCCATGTATCCAGTTGTTTGTGATCCAAACCCACCTGGCTGCTCCATCATGTGATACAGCTTTGGGGATTAATCTTGTTTAATTTATGATGTCAATTGGACCTGACACATGAATGCTAGCTTATCTATCTATCCATTATATAATTAAGATCAGTGTGTTGATGTAGCGGCCCTAAAATTTTTTTTCTCCTTCATTATTATCTCTTATTCTTTATCCCTATTGATTTTGACCCTACTTCAAAATTATATGACTTTATATGATGTTGACAAAATAAAAATATAACATTTATTGATGTGAATTACGCATCAAATGCCAACTAAGGTGCATGGGTGAAATAGCACTGCTCTTTACACAAACATCCAAATTTATTTGTCTGGTAACAATTCAAAACATATAGAATTCCAAAACCCCCAACCGCAAATTGAATTAAGTTAATTTTATTCTCTTATTCAAATTTTACTTCTTACTAATTTACTGAATGGTGACTTTTTAGGGTCTGGATCGTGCTTGTATTTTTCTGTACTTGGATGCTAAATCATGTCACATCATTCATATAATTTATCTCTCACTTTTGATGATGTGTCATGATGTAAGGTACCCAAATAAATACAAGCACAGAAAAACTCAAGCAGAGGACCTACACTCGATTTTTGGAATTTGGAATTATGTTCCCAACTCATGTAACCTTTAAAAATCATTGCTTAATATTCATACCTTTAGTTTTCAAAGAGGCCGGTTTTGAAGGTCGTATTGGGCTTGCAACTAACAAAAGACATATTGTTATTGTAATATAAAATCCCTTTCAATTTTCTTCTTCTTTTCGAGCAATTATTACTTTATGCAATTCTATATTGTAATAAAAAAAAACTTTGATACATACAATAATTACAGAAGTTATGGTAATGTAAAACTTCAGCACAGTTGACTTTGGAGCATTCTGCATTGTTTGGAATTTGAATCTCTACTGGTGACCTAAAAGCTCTTGTGACAATTACGATTACAAATGGCCCTCAACCCTCTTCTAGAAATAATTATTATCCCAATTTTCAAATTTAATGAAATTCTAAGCTCCAAAAGTGATTTTAAAAACAGCTAATTCAAACGGGACCTAAAATAGCTACAGAACTTGTGGACTCAGATGTGGGGCATCATTGAATGCCAGTAGGAAGGACAACTAGCGATCAAAATAGCCAGGAGTTCGATTCGTGAAGTCACCCATACCCAACTTGAGGATCAGGGAAATGATAATCAACTTGGAGGTTTGCTTAATTTGCATGGTGTGCTACGAATAATGTCATCTTTCAGAATGATAATCTTTATGTTCATCGTATTAAAAGCAAAATGTGCATCAACAGTTTGTGTGATAATTCATTATCTGAGGCAGAATCCTCCTGATGAAGGTGGTACCCAGTTTTCCTGGAACAAGGTAGAATAAAAATAAAAATTGTTGCTTATCCAAAAATAAAAAAATAAAAATTGTACATCGGCTTAACACTATAATCAAAATGTGGATATACTGGAATTTGCATTCATTCATTCAAAAAGTATTTGAGTTTGAAAAACAACAGAGAAGCGGAGCCTTGCAACAACACAATACTGGGTAACCAAAAACCATGCAAGTGTGAGAAACAAAAACTGAACAGTCAGAAAACATTGTTTTTTGGTGTACTAAACCTGCATTCACTCACAGCATTAAACCAACTATGTGTTGGATTCTCCTTCAAACATGTTCAATTCCCTCTTCTTGCATACAGATGATGATCAAGAGTACCACCTGATCGCCACAATGATCTTAAAATGCTCAAATGTTGGAGTTGATTCGAATGATACATGTAACCATTCCAATTAGTTCTTCCCAGTGTTTCAGCCGTGTTTCTTGTAAAACCAAGCCTCAGTTCTTCTGGGACAGAATAGCCCACATCATAATTAGTTCTTCCAAATGTTCCCGCCTCATTGCTAAAATGCCCATGAAAGCACCTAAAGAAGTTGCGGCTGTCACTGATCGATGATGGCAGCCCCAAATACCCTGGGGAATCATTCACATTCACAGTAAAATTTGTTTGAGGATATCTGAAAGCCAGTGAAGTTGGAGGTCGCTGCATTGATATTGGGATCTTTTGAAGTTGCTGAAGTCCGTAAGTTGAAACCAGGGATGTTGGAGGTCGCAGCATTGATATTGGGATCTTTTGAAGTTGCTGAGGTCTGTGAGTTGAAACCGGGGAAGTTGGAGGTCCCTGCATTGATATTGGGATATTTCGAAGTTGCTGGGGTCTGTGAGTTAAAACCGGGCGACTTGCAACTCTACACTTTTTCTTAGCAGTTGGGGAGAAACTGAATTTGAAGGTACTGCATTCTCCCAAGGGGAATGGCTCATCACATCTCGAACCAGCTCCTCTCTTGTTGTTATAACCTGGGTAGTCTTCTTTCTTGAAATCAACATACTCAATCAATGCTAAAGAGTTCTGAGAAGCCAGTTCCTCAAGATTCCAGCGGCAAAATGGCATTGTGATTTTGTGGTTTACATGAGTTTCACCATCGGCACGTAGCATGCCACTTGCGTTCCTGAAGAAACCATACAGTAGACACTTGTGCATCCTGCAAATTCCGATTCCAGAGAATTGGTAAGAACACATATACAAGGCCACCCACTGGCAACTAATCATCTTAGAAATCATATACAGGCATTACCATCCATTGAATTATATAAATACTTATACAACAAGGATATGCTTAATTTAAAATGTTGGCAGCACATTTTCATGTTGGAACACTCGTATGCTCTGTTTTCTTTGATCTCCAAAATTGCTCTCTTTTATGGCGCCGCCTTTTATAAAATGTTGGTCTTCGATTTTAAGACTCAACAGTCTAATCCTAGCAAGAAAGTTGGTGATTGCAGGAATGAGATTGCTAAATGTTGGATGCATTTTGAGCTCAACTACCTTATTATAGTTCATTATAGCTTTAAAGTTGCCTGTCAGATATCAAGATCAATACTGGACACCAGCAGCCATGACAATGTCTTTGTTAAATAAAAACAATGGCAGAATGAATGGATACCATAAGGGAATGACTAAACTTCAAATATAAGGAAAATTAAAGGGAGAAATTTCAATTTCATTTGCCTTCCAAATGCTCTCAAAATCCCCTGCTAATTCCCCTCATTTGTGCAATTCAGATTTTTTAGCACAATGTTTTGAAACTGTTAGTCTGATGAAGTCATTACCAAAGCATTACAAAGTAGCACACAATTCTACAAAAATGTGGAGCAACAACAGCAATTTAGTAACTAAAATGGCAGGAAATCAGAAATAAATATAATGAAACTAAAATGGCAGGAATAAAAAATAATGAAAACTAGACCACAATGGCTGGAGGATTGGCTTCAAATCAATAGTAAGATTAATTAGAATAACAAAATATGAGGATAAGGATTGCGTCACGTAATGATTAGATGAATATAGCTCACCTAATCATATGGTTATCGTCTTCTTTTCCATGGAAGCCAGCATGAGGAAAGTTAAATATAATCCGATCAAATTTCCGCATTTGCAAATCAGTATAAAGCTTCATTTTGGTTGCATCGACTCCGTGTAAAATGCATGCTCCAAGCTCCTCTAACTTTTCCAAATTTGATTTAGCTTCCTTGTAATTCTTGATCACAACATCTGATCGAGTAGAGTATCCAGACTATAAGTTCAACCAAAACAAAAGATAAAACAACAACAACAAGGGGTAATATAAGCAGTTAAACATTTACTCTCAACCCAACATAGCCTTAAAACACAGCTAAACAATTAAAACATTTATGAAGATGATAAAATTCCTTTTAAAAAAAAGAAATTTAAAATTATTTTCATCAGAAAAAACACCAAAACTTTCAAAAACTTAGTAATTGACAAGATACTAATATTAATCAAATTTACTAAATAACCATTTCTAGCATTTAGATACCCTAAAAACTTAGAAATTTTTTTCTTTTATCAAACCATAGAATGACAGAAACCTACCTGTACCCCAATATTCCCTAAATATTAACGAATAGATTGCGATGCATTTTCATGTGCCCGACCATGAATCTACCTGTACCCCATATCCCTTTAATATTAACAAATGGATTTCGATGCATTTTCATATACCAGAAACGTATCTTCTCAAAATGGGTACTGAAGGAATTAACAACATTAATTCACACAAAGGAAAAAAGAGTTAACTTGGTTCGACAATACCTACATCCCCGGAAGAAGAAGAGATATTCGCTCATGAGTGCTCATAGATGAGCCCCTCAAATAAATAGAAGTTACATGAAGCCACCAGTAGGGGAAGAATTCATCTCAATTACAATCAACTTGTAGAAAGTAAAAAAAACACATCCCATGGATTAACGAAGAATCCATAACTTTATATGCTGAATCTTATCCCAACATCTTAACTTCTTGTTTGTCAATAGTTGCTGAATTCATCTTTGTTGTCAACAGGTACAGATATATTAGACCAAAGGATCAACAGCCAAAAAAACTAAAGTCGGTCACAGATTAAAAATTCGGAAAATAACGAAATTTTAAATTTTAAACTTCCTTGAAACACAAGAAAAGATGTTTATTTTATTTTATTTATTTATTTTTTTTATCAGTAATGTTTCACTAAACCCTAAATAGTCCGTTTGGTTCACGGGAAAGAACGAAGCAAAAGAAAGGAAAAATGCTTGACAAAAGCTTCCTCTCTTAAGCAATTTCCCGTATAAACCATATTTCCGGCGAAATAAACAACCACAGAATCAAAGAAGCACTGTCATCACCCACCATAACATTGATCACAGAAAGAAGGACACATCAACACATACATACATACAAGTATACATATATCTATATATATACATGTGGGTCGAGAGAGAAAGAGAGAGATACCATATGGGTCGAGAGAAGTAGCGACGATGTTGGAGGCGGAACCAAAAGAATGAGCCAAACTAAGAGAAAAAGAGAAGTCTCCCTCGCCCACTAGAAGTATTTGATGACATGACGAGTAATGCTTCACCCATTTCTCTTCTTCTTCTTCTTCTTCTTCTTCTTCTTCTTCTACTGTGACCGCTGCGTTTTCTGCATCCGCCTTCGCCATGAAGTTTCGTTTCTCAGCAAGACTTGTCAGCCTGTAAAGTGTAAACGAGTTGGCCTCTGTTCTTTTACTTATATCCAAATTTGATTTGAAATAGAGAAACTGTTCATTTTCGAGCAAAAGGTAATTTAATTACGTATCTGCCACTAAAAGTGTAAAAGTAGGGGGTTATAGATGGGATGACCCCGTTTGATAGTCCTAAAATCATCATTAATGACCCCGTGAGAGTCCTGAAATCATCATTAATCACTCTTCTGATATGCTAATATAAGGTATACTTTTGGAGTGGAAATCTCCTATCCTACTTTTTATGTACCATTCTCTGTTTCCTCTTACAAAAGTCCACATTAGATTAAAAAGTAGAGTTTTCAAGGTGGACTTTTGTGAGAGGGGATAAGAAGTAGTACATAAAAAGTGGGTAGAAGATATCCACTCGTACTTTTGGTGTTACAATTGTTGAATATATTTTGAAAAATTGAAGTTCAGATTAGATACTATCTTATGAGTATAATGTCTGCAAAAAAAAAATTACTATGATCCAACAGTCGGTTTTTTAAAAATAAAACTATGGAAAAATTGTGATATTTTGAAAAATAAAAAAATCACAGTTTTTCATTTTGATATTTTTCAATAATCTATCGTTGAATCACAGTGAATTTTTGCTAACATGACATTCATAAGAGGAAAATCTAATCCAACAATCGATTTTTTTAAATATATTCTGCAACACTCAAATGGAGATTATTCAACCTAACTTTACATTAGGTGCACCTTATATTAGTATCTTTGAATGAATCTTATTACTCTTATTATGTGTTTGGATAGAGCTTTAAAAGTGATTAAAGGTTGAAAAAGTAATTTGCAGCTCCAATAAACTTTTGTCCCATTAGGTCTGCAACTTTAGTAAATTAATTTTGAAATAAAATTTTTAAAATTATCATTTTTCTTTCTTTCTTTCTTTTTTAAATTTTTGCACCAAGCATTATACATTAGTAGAGATAGTGGTTAAATGTCAATGGAAAAAAGGAAATATCAAATGAGTCCATTCTCATTCACAAGGAATAGAGTTGAGAATCTCAACCAACGAAAAAGAGACAAGAAGCACTTAGTCAAACTCATATACCAAATTCTCTTCTGTTAATATAATTTTTAAATTTTTTAGTAAAAGCAAAAATTATCCCAATTTAACGGGCATTCTTTTGACTTTTTAGGTGGAGGAGGATAAGGTGCATCTGCATTATTGACAAAAAGGAGGCCGCAACTCTTATTCTATTGTAATAATCCTTTCCATTGTCATGACAACTAAAAAAAATAAGGTGGGTGAATGGAATGTATTGTAAATATGGTGGATGACCACCCATCTTCTACCTATGTAACCCTCTTTAGCTTTAAGGCTTGTAACACCCCCTCTAGCTTTAAAGTTTGTAACCTCCTCTAGCTTTAAGGCTTGTAACCTATACCCATTTGTCTCTCCATATTCAATCTTGTAAGCCTATAAAAGGAGGACTTAGGCCCATTGAATAAGACACATGCAAGACACCATTTTCTTCTCCTATCTCTTTTATTCTACTTTTTATTACTTTTATAATACGTTATCAGCACGAGGTTTTAACCAAGCACAAGTTTCTAGCCAAGTTGTTTTAAGAAATTCAAGAATGACGAATCTTACGAAGCTTGAGTTTGTTGCTCTTGATATATCTGGGAAAAATTATTTATCTTGGATCCTTGATGCTGAAATCCATCTTACTCCTATGAATCTTGGCAATACAATTCAAGAGAAAAATCACGCATCCCAGCAGGATTGCGCCATGGCAATGATTTTTCTTCGCCATCACCTTGATGAGGGCTTGAAAAATGAATATCTTACGGTAAAGGATCCCCTTGTCCTTTGGAAAAATTTAAAGGAAAGATATGACCACCAAAAGACAGTGATTCTTCCTAAAGCCCGTTATGATTGGATGCACTTAAGGTTGCAGGATTTCAAAACAGTTGCAGAATATAGTTCTGCACTTTTCAAAATCAGCTCTAAATTGCAATTATGTGGAGAGAAAATCACTGAAGTAGATATGTTGGAAAAAACATGCTCCACGTTTCACGCCTCAAATGTGCTCCTGCAGCAGCAATATCGAGAGCGTAAGTTTGCAAAATATTCTGAATTAATTTCATGTCTTCTTGTAGTTGAACAAAATAATGAGTTGTTAATGAAAAATCACCAATGACGTCTGACTGGCTCTACATCTATCCCTGAAGTGAATGTGGCATCATCTAGTGGTCATGGTCGTGGCCGTGGTAGTGGCCATGGGCGTGGTAGAGGTCGTGGTCAAAATAATTATCGAATACGGGGAGGTCATAACAATACCACACAAAACCACCAGAAGTGGTCTAACAATGTAGCAAGGCAAGGCAAAGAAAAAAATTAGCCTCCTGCGAATTATGAAAATAAATGTTATAAGTGTGGTATGAAGGGGCATTGGTCGTGTACATGTTATACGGCTGACCATTTGGTTAAACTTTACCAAGCCTCGCTCAAGGAGAAAGGTAAAGAAAAAATATAAACAAATTTGATTGATGGTGAAGATCCGATGGATATTACTCATCTCGATGTTTCGGATTTTTTTGAAGATCCAAATGGCAAAATTGATCACTTAATTGGTGATGGAAATGTCCACATCGATTAATATTTTTATTGTTTGGAATTTTATATGCATTTTTTTTTAGTGTGTGTTTTTATTTATTTATTTGAAAGCTATCACTAGTGTATTATTTTTCCTTTCTTAAATGAATGAAGTTAAAAAAAAAATGCATTTTATTTCTTCATATTTTATATTGAATTTATTTAATATTTTTTTTAAAGGTATGGATCTTAGTATTGGATCGCTAGGTTCCAAGATAAATGGTGGAGAGATATGTCTAGCAGATAGTGCTACTACTCGTACAATCCTTCGGGATCAAAAATATTTTTCCCACATGACATTAGTTGAAGCTAATGTAAATACAATATCAGGTCCTGCAGACTCGATTGATGGTTCCGGAAGAGCCACTATAATGTTTCCATGTGGCACGATATTCCATATTAACGATGCTTTATATTCATTCAGATCTAGAAGAAATCTGCTAAGTTTTAAAGATATACGTCGTAATGGATATCATATTGAGACCACATGTGAAAATAATAAAGAATACTTACATATTACTCATATTGTTTCAAGCCAGAAGCTTGTAGTGGAAAAATTGCCTGCTTTTTCTTCAGGATTGTATTATACCACTATAACAACAATTGAATTAAATATGGTGATGAGCCAGAAGCTCTCTAACCCAAACATTTTTATGCTTTGGCATGATAGACTTGGGCACCCAGGGTCAACCATGATGAGGCGAATTATTGAAAATTCACATGGACATCCATTAAAGAACCAGAAGATTCTTTTGTCTAGTGATTATCCATGTACTGCTTGTTCACAAAGAAAATTGATTATTAGACCATCTCATACAAAAGTTCTTGTCGAATCCCCAACATTTTTGAAACGAATCCAAGGGGATATATGTGGACCAATTCATCCACCATGTGGACCATTTTCGCTATTTCATGGTGCTAATAGATGCCTCATCCCGATGGTCACATGTTTCCTTGTTATCTACTCGCAATGTTGCATTTGCCAGGCTCCTTGCTCAGATCATTAGGTTACAAGCACATTTTCCAGATTATCCAATCAAGAAGATCCGCCTCGATAATGCTGGTGAATTTACATCTAAAGCCTTTGATGATTATTGCATGTCAGTTGGGATTGAAGTGGAACATCCAATTGCTCATGTACATACACAGAATGGTTTAGCAGAAGCCTTTATCAAAAGACTCCAACTGATTGCTCGACCTTTACTTATGAGGACAAAGTTACCTATTTCTGCTTGGGGACATGCCATTTTACATGCTGCAGCATTGGTTCGCATTCGACCGACTGCTAATCACCAACAGTCACCATTTCAATTGGTACTTGGTCAAATTCCAGATCTTTCCCATTTACGAGTGTTTGAATGCGTAGTACAAGTTCCAATTGCACCTCCACAATGCACAAAAATGGGCCCTCAACGTCGATTGAGAATATACATTGGTTTTGATTCACCATCAATCATCAGGTATCTTGAACCATTGACAGGTGACATTTTCAGAGCAAGATTTGCAGATTGTCATTTTGATGAGGTCAATTTCCTGTCGTTAGGGGGAGATAAACTACCAAAAGAGGAACAACGTGAAATTATTTGGAATGCATCATCCATGTCTCATCTCGACCCGTGCACTGCTCAATGTGAAAATGAAGTACAGAGAATCACTCATCTCCAGAAGATTGCCAACCAATTGCCTGATGCATTTACAGATACAGCTAAAGTAACCAAGTCCTATATACCGGCTGCAAACACACCAACAAGGATCAATATACCAATTGGAAAAACTGCTATTATGGCAGCTAATGAATCATCCATGACATGCCTGAAGCGTGGTCGACCATTAGGTTCAAAAGATTTAATTCCCCGGAAGAGGAAAACAAATGGACAACAAAACACAAGTCTTAAAGAAAAAAACACTCCTGAAGAGGCTATTCCCACAATTTCTAAAATAATAACCCCCGAAGAGGAAAGTGTCATTGAAGTGACACATGCCCCTGAAGAGGCAATAGTGCTTGAAGAGATACAAAATCATGAAGAGGCACAAGTACTTGCAAATGATGAAATTTCCATAAATTATGCATCCACAAGGGAATTGTGGGACCATACAGAAGTGATTATTAATGATATATTTTGCTTTGCAGTAGCCACAGAAATTTTAAAAGATGATGATGATCATGAACCACGCAATGTAAATGAATGTCGGAGTAGACATGATTGGTCAAAGTGGAAAGAAGCAATCCAAGTAGAATTAGATTCTCTAGCAAAACGCAAAATATTTGGGCCTGTAGTCCCAACACCCAATGATGTGAAACCTGTAGGTTACAAATGGGTGTTTGTAAGAAAACGTAATGATAAAAATGAAATTGCTAGATACAAAGCACGTTTAGTGGCACAAGGTTTCTCACAAAGACCTGGGATTGATTATGAAGAAACGTATTTACCTGTGATAGATATTATTACGTTTCGATATTTAATTAGTCTGTCAGTCTCAGAAGGACTAGACATGCGTCTCATGGACGTAGTTACTGCATATTTGTATGGCATGCTTGAAAAAGATATTTATATGAAAGTCCCTGAAGGATTTCAATTGCCTGAAGAAAATACATCACAACCACGAAATATGTACTCAATTAAGTTGAGATGATCATTATATGGATTAAAACAATCCGAAAGAATGTGGTATAATCGTCTCAGTGAGTATTTGATCAAGGATGGGTATATTAACAATCCTATATGCCTTTGTGTTTTTATAAAGAAATCAGAATTAGGATTTGTCATCCTTGTAGTAAATGTTGATGATATAAATATATTTGGGACTCCTGAAGAGCTCACAAAAGCGGCTAAATATTTGAAGGATGAGTTTGAGATGAAAGACTTAGGAAAAACTAAATATTGTATCGGCCTGCAAATCGAGCATAAGTCTAATGGAATTCTCATACATCAGTCAACATATATCGAAAAGGTCTTGAAGCGATTTAACATGGATAAAGCACATCCATTAAGTTCTCCAATGGTTGTTAGATCTCTTGATGCAAAGAAAAATCATTTTCGTCCAAAGGAAGAAAATGAAGCACTCATTGGTCCTGAAGTACCATATCTTAGTGCAATTGGTGCTTTGTTATACTTAGCACAGTGTACAAAGCCAGATATTGCATTTTCAGTTAATTTGTAGGTAAGATTCAGCTCTGCACCAAGTCGACGACACTGGAATGGCGTGAAACATATCTTACGTTACCTTCGTGGGACTACAGATTTGGGTTTGTTTTATTCAAAGGAATCAACACTAAAAGGATATGCAGCTTCTGGATACCTTTCTGATCCTCACAAGGCCCGCTCACAAACAGGATATGTAATCACATGTGGCAATACTGCAATTTCTTGGCGATCGACCAAACAGACTTTGACTGCCACTTCCTTAAATCATTCTGAGATAATTGCACTTCATGAAGTAAGCCGTGAATGTGTGTGGTTAAGATCAGTGGTACAACACATTCGAAATGCATGTGGATTATCTTTGATTACAAGCACTCCAACAATAATTTATGAAGATAATGCTGCGTGTATTGAACAAATCAAAGAAGGATACATCAAAGGTGACAGAACCAATCATATCTCACCAAAGTTTTTCTTCACTCACGAACTCCAGAAGAGTCATGAAATTGAAGTGAAGCAAATACGGTCCAGTGATAATGTTGCAGATTTATTTACTAAAGCTTTGCCATCATCAACATTTAAGAAATTGACATATGATATCGGGATGCGTCGTGTTTGTGATCAGTCAAGTTGATACTCATCAGGAGGAGTATTATCATCCAGTCTACAGCTTATCTGGACATATGCACGCTGTACTCTTTTTCCTTCGTCCAGGTTTTTTCCCACTGGGTTTTACTGGCAAGGTTTTAATGAGGCAGTTTCTTAAGTGCGTCCAACATCACTCTAAGATTTACAAAATGTTGTACTCATTTTCCTTTGCTACATTTTTTTCCCACAAGGTTTTTTATAGCAAGGTTTTAATGAGTTACATTATCTTAGCGTGGTGGACATCCAAAGGGGAGTATTGTAAATATGGTGGATGATCACCCATCTTCTACCTATGTAACCCTCTTTAGCTTTAAGGCTTGTAACACCCCCTCTAGCTTTAAGGTTTGTAACCCCCTCTAGCTTTAAGGCTTGTAACCTATACCCATTTGTCTCTCCATATTCAATCTTGTAAGCCTATAAAAGGAGGACTTAGGCCCCTTGAATAAGACACATGCAAGACACCATTTTATTCTCTTATCTCTTCTATTCTACTTTTTATTACTTTTACAATAGAATGAGAGATTTTAGGATTTTTCACGAGTTTAAGCCATTATACTATATTTCAGGGGCGGATTCACCATGAGGGCAGTGGGGGCAACTGTCCCCACTAGAATTTGGGGATATTTCAGGGGTGGATTTTTCATTTGGTATTGTTTTTAAATCCTCTCTTTTGACATGTTCTATGTGATTATTAATTTATTATATGTATTATATAATTAAGATTCTTATTCAAAATATGAAATATCATGTGGTAGAAAATTTTTCATGTGTAATACAATAATATATATTCTGAAATTCATTTTACTTTTTTCCTTTATGCTCAATTTTAGTATTAGACCAAGCAAATAATGCACAATTTTTTTATTCTGATGAACATTATTCTTGTTGTAATGTTGTGGGATTGTAAATATTTCTATCTATATGAAATATCGGAACCAAAGCATATTATTTGCACTTTCAACATGTATGTTTAGACTTTGTTGCATCTTTACCTTTGATTGGATAAAAAAAGGAAAATGAAAATGTGAATAAAAGTATTAAATTACTAGCTCTCACTCTTTGTGTGTATGATGGTAGCAAAAAGTTGTAAATCCTCCCACTGACTCTTTTATATATGAAAATATTTTTCTCAAAATACATCGTGTATCTTTTACATTATATATACATAAATGACGGGAAGAGAATGTTATTAATTACGTAGAACTATATATTGGGAATAAATCCACAAGAAAAAATAATCATCCAAGAAATTAAGCACAAGAAGAAAAATAGCAAATACACACAATAAAGAACATGA
>JAESVK010062509.1:0-13653 GCA_017140935.1 Hamamelis virginiana
ACAGATTGCCGACACAATATGGTGAGCATCCATAATTATTTGTAACACTCCAATACACCTTCCTCAACAAGTGGCCACATGGCACACTTTATGGCTAATGACAATGCGCCATGTGTGCAATAAAAAAATAATAATAATAACAAATAAAAATTTGCTATTGAAAATTTTGGGGTCTCATAAGAATCCTATATAAAACCGAATTTAGATCGATCCAATAAAATCCTGGATCAATCCAAAAGCATCCGAGATTCTGGAACTTCAAATAAAATGAAATTAGATCGATTCAAATAATGTGTGAATTGATCCAAGTGCTGCATAAGTTCTAGACCTAAATTAAAATTGATATTAGATCGATCCAGAAAATCTTGGATCGATCCAATATGCGTGAAATTGATTTCCAATAAATTTTCAGTAGCAATTTGATCAATCTCACTCACTTAGCATATTAGGATCAATCACTAATCACCTATGGGATAAAAACTAGGTCTTTAAGTAACTTACCATCCTATATCATGGATTCAAGGATCTTCGAGCAATGACTTGAGTTTCAACGCATGCAACCTTCCTTGAGATCTTTGACAATTAAGCTTGAGGATGAGGACATTACAAGAGACTATTACATACATAAGAATAAGCCAACATAAAACCTAACAAAGAGTAGTACGCTGGTGTTGCATGGTTTATATTGCTTTTCTCCCTTATTCTCTTCTCTCCATAATTCTCTTACTTTCTTAATTTTTATTAGTTTTGACCCTACTTTAAAATGATATGGCATTTTTATATTATTGATCCAACTAATTAATTGAAATTTAGATTTTCAAGATTATTGATTGGGGTGGGTCCCATTTAAGTTTCATTTTTCTTTATAATTATTTTGGGGTGGTGATAATTTTGCCACACTAGAAAACTCTACTGCCTCGGCAACTAAAAACGTTATGCACTTAATGGACCATTTTGCCCTTTGTGTGTTTAAAAAAATCCACTTAATCTATTCTAATCATGCATCAAAAATAAATAAAAAATAAAAAAGGAAAAAAAAAAGAAAAAAAAAGAGAAAAAAAGGGGAAGAGCAGTATAGAGTGTGGCATATGGGGGTGGAGTGAGAAGACAACTCATGTAGCATTTCAAGAGAGAGAAAGGGTGCATCAGAGGACATAAACAACTTCTGACATCTTTTTTTTTAACTCTCCAAGGGAAAAATTGTTGGTTCAATGCATAACTTCTTTAGTTGCTATGGCAGAGAAGTTTTCTGATGAGGCAATATTGCCACCCTTAATTTTTTTTCATTTTTATTTATTGTGGAACTCATATACTTCTGTTCCTTTTTCTTTTTAATTATATTTTATTTTTATTCAAAAAATTGGTTCCACTTTACTATTTACCTTTTTTATGATATTAAAATTTTTTTTTTGAATAATACATCCAAATTAATTTTCTCGAATCTCTTTAACATTTTAAATCATTCTTATGTATTAAAATATATACTCTAACTCTATAAATTTAATTAAGATTATCAAAATAATTATTTTATAAAATTATAATTTATTAGCCAAAACTTATTGATAAGTCCCGCTCGCTCATTGCGTGGGTTTGCGCTCGTTCCAAATAAATGAAAGTTGCACTCATTTAGGCTCTAAGTAAGTTTGATAAAAACTTGTGTGATTAATTTTTTCAATCAACCTAATCAATCCAAAATTCAGTTTAACTCGACCGATTTGCAGGCTTAAATTAATATGTCCTTTCACTTAAAAGATTAAGGCGTTTGATGTAGCTTTTGAGAGACTCCAAATAGATTTTTTAGCATTAAAAGTCATTTTGGAAAAATAAAAATGTGTTTGGTGAGTTCTTTAAAAAGGACTTTTATCAAAAATCAGTTATTTGGAAGTCCATTTGGAAGAAGTAAAAAAAGTTTGTTTTTGAAAACCCGCATTTACAGGAAGAATAACATCCATACTTTTTGATACAAAAGAACTTTTAAAATATATATATTTGCAAAATACTATTTTTTTTTCTAAATGATTTGTTGAACAGTCCATCCTAAGAATTACTTCTTCAAAAATGACTTCCATCGTAGGAAGCTACACATACGCGAAACGCTACATAATACGTAGGGATGGCAATTTGCCCCATCCCCGTGGGGACCCGCCCCGTCTTGTCCCTATAGGGACGGGTTATTTTTGAATTTTTTGGAGTATGGGGAGGGGATGGGGTTAAAAATATTTACCTAATCGGGGTATGGGGCGGGGACGAGTTTACAATGCCCCGCGCTGCCTATTTATCCCTACCCCGCGGGCATTCCCCATCACCACTTATATAAATTTTATATTTAAAACATATAATTTTATATGATACATAAATTATATTTTATATATTCTATTATATATAATATAGAATATAATTTAAATTATTAATGACCTCCTAACTTTTATGTCCCTCCCATCAATTTTAACATTCTTTTAATAATATTGGTTACTTGATTTTCTCCCATCTCAATGATGTCATTGACAATCTAACATGTTCTAACAATTCTTATATTATTTCTTTTATAATAAGTCTCCCTTATTGTGTTGAGTTTGTTAATTCTTTCTTCTTTTTTTTTTCAATTATTTAAGCTTTATTTCTGTTCACAGGAACGTTGTTGTTATAAGTTGTACTTTGCACAACTATATTGTTTATGTGTAAGGTGACCTCTATAATTTACTAGAAATGCACCATGTGCATTGCACATGTAAATTTTTACAGAAAAAAATATTGTTAAAAATCAAATAAAATGTGAGCAATGTAATTAAGATGAAATATTTAAGATTATTAAAAAATTGTTGTTAAAAAAGTTTGAGAAATCTAAATTGCATAAAAATGATATTAAATAAATACATACGAACTTAATGAACTATAAAATTTTCATATTATGAATTTTAAAGAAAAAGTACTAAAAATATTAGTAAAACTACATTTGTTTTTGTATTGGAAATGAGAAATAGAGAGTATTTTATTTAGTATTTTATGGTAATCAATTGTTTGAAAAATCATGATTTATCTAGAAATGAATTAGCATTTGAATAAAATTTAATTTAATTAAGATTATTTTTACTTTACTTAGTAGAATTTCATATTAGAAAACTTTTATTATAATCGAAGAAATTTAGTGACACTATGTTTGAAAAGACTTAAAAAATAAATTAATATTCATAAATAGTTTTAATTTAATTAGAAATCATATTTATTGTGATGGGTGAAATATTATGAGACAATGTCTATTCTTGTACTTTTACTATTATATAGGGATATTTTGGTCAATCAATTTTTTTTTTCCAAGATTCACACTTTTATATATAGTATAGATATTCTATACGGAAAAATACAAAATAGATTTTGAAAAACTGACCGTTGGATTAGATGCACTTCTTATAAACTATATGCTTGTCAAAAATCAATATGATCCAACAGTTATTTTTAAAAAAAAACCCTATATGGATAAAAATTGTGACATTTTGAAGAATTAAAATATTATAATTTTTCAAGAACATTTGTCATAAACTAACCATTAGATCACTATGATTTTTTGCGAACACGAAATTCATAACAATTAATTGTATTTAATCCAATCGTTAGTTTATCAAAATACTTATTCCATATTGATTTTATAAACCATATGTTAAACTATGGATAAGGTGGTGTGCATAGGACCAATAGTAGAAAAGATTTTGATAAATTGAACGTTGGATTAAATTATGTGTGTACACATGACACATCATATATACAAAAAATCACATTGATCAAATGATTAATTTAAAAAAAAAATCAATATTTTGAGATGAACTACAAAAAACTATTGAAAATTGTTACAATTTTTTATAATTCATAATTCTTATTTTGAAAAATTAGCCATTGGATCAATGTGATTTTAGGCATGCATCATATATATAAGTGAAATATCTCATCCAACAGTAAATTTTCAAAATATCTAATCTAACGCTTACTTTTTCAAGTGGATCTATTTGAAAGAGTCGTTGAAAGATTTTTTATTTTAAAAGTATATTACAATCAAGAGTTGTTGAAAATTTATTTATTTAAAAAACATATTACAATCAATATGCAATTTAATGGTTTAGACTCTTAAAATACAAGTTTTTTAATGGAGGTAATAGGTTTGAACTCTCTCGAAAATACATTTGTTATTGAAATGGAATGCCCCGGGATGGGGATAGAAATATAATTATATTCTCTACCGGTACGGGAATAAGCGGAATGGGGCACTGGAAAACCCACCCGCTCCGCCCCGTTGCCATTCCTCAGGGGCGTTTGGTTGCCTGTAAAGAGCTATGTAATGTAATCTTAGATTACATTACATAGCTTAAATCATGTTTGGCGCGTCATGGTGCGGATGTAATCCACTTTACGAGTGTAATCTACCATGAAGAAAGGCTATAAAATGGATTGCGGTCTTCAACCAATATATTCCGGGTAATGTAATGTAATCTACTTTATAATCAATTAAATTACATGGCTATCCAAACGCATTTCTGGGTACTGTAATGTTATTCCGGGTAAAGTAATGTAATCTACTTTATAGTCAATTACATTACATGGCTATCCAAACACATTTCTAGATAATGTAATGTTATTCCGGGTAAAGTAATGTAATCTACTTTACAATCAATTATATTACATGGCTATCCAAACACATTTCTGGGTAATGTAATGTAATCTGACTTCACATTCCATATTCATCAAAACAAGTGGGATGTAATTTGGAATGTAATTTAAATTACCAATATAATTAAATTACACTGTAATCTACTTTACAGTCAATTAAATTACATTACATTATAGACAACCAAACCCCCACTCAGTAATACGGGAGCATTCCAGGTGCACCTCGGCATATAGGGGTACATGAATGCGGTGCAATGCACACGGTTTTCCCCGTTTTGAATGAAGAAAGCGAGGGATTTGCTAAAAACCATCTGCAGAAGCTTCCTCACTCTCCACAACCCAACTCCTCAGGTCCTCTCTCTCTCTCTCTCTCTCTATACACACACACACACACACGTATATTATCTGATGTACTTGAAAATGTTATAGATGGATTTATCAGAGCGTTACTGCTACAACCCTAGCTTGCGTTGGAATCCTCAGGTTCAAGAATACTTCATCAAAGCATACGGAGCCGACCATTTCTCTCGCATCTCCAAAGCCCTCACGTACTTCAAATCTCATCTTCACAAGCTTTTTTGTTTCACTATTTATTTTCTAAAGAGTTTTGTTACTGTTCCTGAACACTGTTCTGTTTGGTTGCCGAGAAAATGTAGGAAAAGGAAAGAATTTAGATTTTGGATCTTATTTTTTGCATTGTTTAGAATCAAGAGAACCAAGGAACTACACTCAACTGATCCTAATAGTGCCATCTCACTTGGTTGAGTTTTTGAAACAAGAATTATATACAGGACTTCTATTATAAGGTGCAGCTTAAGCAACTTTGCCTAAGGTCACCTCTATGGGGCCAAATGCAGAATGCAGATCATAGTTTAAAAAACTGACGGTTGGATTAGATGAACTGCTTATAAATTTCATGTCCGCCAAAAAATAGTTAGTTTTTGAAAAATGTCACAGTGAAAAATTGTGACATTTTTGTTCTTTAAAATGTTACAAGTTTTTCCCAGTTAGTTTTTTCAGAAACTGATTGTCACTGTGATTTTTGGCGATCATGAAATTCATATGTTGTTCATCTAATCCAAAGGTTATTCTTTCAAAATATGATTTGCATTTGGCCCTATAGAGGTCACCTTAAGCAAAGTTGCTTAAGGTGCAGCTTATAATAGAAGCCCTGTATATCTATATATACATACATATGGCTGCATTCAGTTTGCTACCTGAAACTGTTTTCGATTTTGAAGCACGGAAAACAACTTTGAAAACTCATTTTAGCCGCTTGTTTTCGAAGAACTCCACCCTCTTTATTTATTTATTTATCTTTTGTTTTTTTGTTTTTTTTTTGTTTTTTTCTGGTTTGTACAGTTTTTCTGTTTATCAAATTGTTGAGTGTTAATTTTTAACTCTTTGAATCTCGATATATTTCACTGTTCAGCAAATATATGAGATTTGTTTATGTAGTTACAGAATATGCTATTGTCGCTAACACCATGATCCGCTCAAGCTTCTTAGTTTATGAGGTCTCAACAATGTTAAATGTAAGAAATTTAATATGACATTTTTCCCTCTCTCATTCGGTTTCATGCTTATATGTTTTGATTAGGTGTCCATCTTGCTACTCTTGTATACGTGTGAATACACTCAAGTCAACAAGTGATGCTGTTATTGAGAAGCTATTGGCAATTATACAGGAAACAGGATTTGGAAATGCTATCGATGGCATAGATTTATGCAAAAGTGATTCCACTGCCAATCTTGATATAGGTCAGAAGCAAAAAGGCTTTTTGAAAGAAAGTGGCATTTACCAGGATCCGGATGACTGTAATAAGGCAGAAATGAGACCATTGGACGATTCAAATCCCCTGCAGGAAAGCTTACAATGTGGCCCCATATCTAAGTGTCGCTTACCTGGGTTAGACTATGTTGTGTTTGTCAGAGGTTCAGGACCACACACAATTGAATATGGTTATGCAGGTGGCAGACCTCCAAAGGAAGTAATTGTGAGTAGGAAATGTGCTGAGGCAGTCCTTCGAGGTGCTCAGGTAAATACATTCTTGAAGTATCATAGAGGATCAGTTACTTAAATTTCTTTGCCAGCTTTTAAGTGTTTGTCTATCATGTAGTATGAAGGTGCTAGTAATTAATATTTTTTGAATTTCAAGTTTTAATAATTTATTGGTGTCTTTTATAAAAGAATAAATAAATTATATCTTCTGGTCATAATATTTCTCAGCCTGTAATATTGTTGCTCGCTGGTTGAGGTCTCAACAATTAACATGGTGTTCTTAATAATATTTCTCAGCCTGTTCAGCAAATATATGAGAATTATTTATGTAGTTAGCTTTAGAAGAGTAGTGGCACAGTGAAGTCAAGCGTTAGCAACGTCTTGCCCAAGTGAAAGAAAGACGGGGGACCCAACCAGTTACAGAATATGCTATTGTCTCTAACACCATCATCCCTTTGAATTAAGTTTTGAATCCTCTACTTTGAATTAAGTTTATTAAAAGTGTAACTATGGTGAAGGCAACAAAGAATTTGTGCTCCGAGGGATTTATATTCTAATATAATATGTTTAATAGTTAATACATTTAGCTCAGTTCTTGTGGATAACAAAATGCTTTCAGTATAATGTGTACATTTAAAAGTTATTTGCTTTATGTATTTATCTATTTATTAGTTCGTGTGAGTCCAGTGCTTTTTTTATTTTTATTTTTTCCCCTGTGGAACTTTATTGGGTCTCAAATCCATTCTCTATCAATATGTTAATCCTTTGATGCAGTTCTAGATTGTTCTGTTGGAGCTAATAAGTGTTGTGGCATATATATATTTTTGTAGGGCTGCAGTTTTTTCCATTTTTTTTTTTTTTTTTTTTTTGCTTATGGTAGTTTATCTGTAGGTATATGTTCCTGGTGTATTGGCTTGCAGTGCTCATGTTGAGAAAGGGGATGCAGTTGCAGTTTCAGTTGCTGTGGAGCAGCCTGGTCTTGATGGTGGATGGGGTACTGGTATAACACGTGGGACTGTTCTACAGGGATTGCAGACAGGCAAGAACTACATAGTGTTGTTGTTCAGTTATTTCTTAGAATCAACTCAATATTATTAATGATAAATACTAAAACCATTAATTATTCTTGGAAGTTAATTGGTTTATGGTGATTTACTATGGGAGAGTGATAAAGTTAGTGAATCAAGCATTCCTATTTATTTATGTCGCGTTTAAAGATGCTTGTAATGGTGGTGAAGAAAGTGGAGAAATTGAGACGAGACTTTTTGTGGGAGGATTGTGTGGAGGGGAAGAAGGATGATTTGGTCAATTGAGATATTGATTCTCGCCCTAGAGAGAATGGGGCCTTGCAATGGGTAATCTTGTTGAAAGGAACATTGCTTTGTCTGGTAAATGGTTGTGGAGATTTCCTTTAGAGTGTAATACTCTTCGGCATTCTATTATCAAAAGTATGGGATTCGGAATGATAGGTGGGATGCTTTGTTGGGTAGTAGGGTTTCAGATAGATGTCCTAGGAAATTCATTTCTCAGGGTTTGCCTTATTTTTCAAAGTTAATTTTCTTTGTTGTGGGTAATGGTAGAGAATTCGGTTTTGGGAAGATGTGTGGAGGGGGAATGTAGACTTTTCAGAGTCCTTTTCTTGATTTTATAATCTTATTTGATTCACAATGCTTCTTTTTCTAGTATGGTTATGTCCTATACATTTCCTTATTTTTGGGATTCTCATTTTCTTAGTTTGAATGATAGAGAATGGTTTGAGCTTTTATTGTTCTCTCTTTGCTTGATGGGGTTTGTTTGAGGCAGTTTGTTCTTGATAGAAGGAAGTGGTTAGCTCACTCGTCAATTTATTTATTTATTTTTTCCTTTTCCTTGTAAGTCTTTCTTGGTATGTCGCTCTTAAGAGAATCAATACTAATGATGAGTTCCAAAGGAGGTGACCCCTGTCTTATCTTTCCCCTCGTTGGTGTGTTATGTGCAAAAGAGCGGAGGAAAATGCGGATCATGTTTTACTACATTGTCCAGTTGTAACTTGGATTTGTCAGGAGCTTTGCAGGGTTGGATTGGGTTTCTCCACCTGTTGCTCTCGTATGTTTGAGATTGATTTTAGGGGCTTTGGGTAGAGTAAAAAAGCAATTGTTCTTTGGAGATGTGCGTTTCTTGCCCTTTTTTGGGTCATATATGGTTGGTGAGAAATGCGACGATTTTTGAGGATAGATTTTTTATTCTAGTTGATATATGGGATAGAGTGTATTTTTTTTTATTTGTCTTTTTTGGGCATTTGTTTCAAAGGACTTTATTGGGATTCCATTGTTTATTATCTTGGCTAACTGGATTTCAGTGTGTCATGATTAGTTATACTTAGGTGTTCATTTTGTTTTTGTATAGTTTCCCTTAATGGGTAGAGTGCTTGTCCTCCTTTGTACTTATTTATGTTTTGATCAATAAAATTCTTCTTTGTTTCTGATAAAAAATAAAGAAGGGAAAAAAGTGATGAAGTTAGTGAAATTTATATTTGGGTTGATCAAGCTTGATACATTTTTTTTTCAAGTATTGATTGGGAATAAAGATTTTAATATGTTAAAAGTTGCTGTACAAGAATTGGTAAGCTTGGTAGAAATTAGTTATGAGTACTATGTTGTTTATGGTAATAACATGAAGAGATTTGATTAAGTTAAAGTGCCATATACTCACAAGAGACAGCCACGTGTCAAAGGAAAATGGAGAGTGAGACTTAAGGACTCACAGATGTGGATGTGTGATGGGTCTCCTCGACATGAGGAGGAAATCTCAAAATAGCATACTCAAACCATATGCCACTCGCCTAACTCGAGTGGCCAAAGGTTGGACATAATACTTACTCAAGATGACCTATTGCTCCCAACTCAATATGAAGACGGAGAAGGAATGTTCATGAATGCTCTTCAAGGAGGATATCAGATATGAAGAACATCACGTGTGATTATCAGCTTATTGATCTCAGTTTAGCTTCCCCCAATCTCGATTATCTTCAGGTGGATGTCCACTCTATGAATTGCTCCCTTAAAAAAGGGGAGTGATGTGCTACGAATAACTGCTATGCTACTGTTACTGTTAGTATATTTTCTGTTAGTTATTCTTTAGTGTCTGTCATAATTAGTTTGGTCTCCTAGTGTGAGTTCAGAACTTCTCAATTTTGTTAGCAAGTTGTTAGCTGACTTGTTGACTAGTATAAATAGGAAGTTACAGATGTGGAAATGAGTTTGGATGTCATTTTAAACGTGTATTTTGGATTCTAGAGAGAAACTCTCATATTCTGTACTTCTTATCTTCTCCAGCAAGTAATGACATTTTCTTTTTCATTTTCCTTCATTTTCTCGCAGTCCAAACACTAGAATCTCATCAGGGAGAACACTGTTCTCCTTGAGGAAGCCCACCGCGATGATGGTAGCTGATTTGACAAGGTATGGGTGTGACCCTAACTACCTTGTATTGTGCTCTGATGCTAAATTGCTGTACACTAGCTTGGGTTGGTGGTAGGGCTTAGGAAGCTCTATTAGAGCTTGGTGTCGGTCATAGTGAGGTTGGGACTCCACCCCTTCTTAGGAGAGGTTGGCGGCCAACAATCTTGCCCACTTGGGAGAACTCGAGGGATGTGGCTTTGAGGGATACGAGCGAGTTCCAATTAGGGTAGAGGCATAGTGTAATGGGATGCGGGTGTATCGGGTGTTATGTAATGGGTTGCGGCCACCATAGCTGTTTTTATTATTTATTTATTATTTATTTTAATTTTCACCAAGCCCCAAAAGTTGTAATACACATGTTTTCACCTTACAATTTTGTATATTAATGTTTTTAAAGAGTTTTAGTGAATTTAATTCAACCTAATAACCTTTTTTAGTATGTGTATAGTCGTTTTATCATATCTTTAAGTACTTTTACTTTATAAATTATCATATTTGTAAGTAAAACGGTACTTTTACTTTATAAATTATTATTTTTAATAATTTTAATAATTTTTTAAATATTTTTTATAATTGCTATAATCTTTAAAAATATTTTAATAATAATAATAGTAATAATTATTATTATTATTATTATTTTTATAATTTTAAATTTTAAAGGGCATTTTATGCTAATAATCCATAGTTTTTCGAATATTACGTGAACGAACCTAATCCAAAACTATTTAAATAAACGAATCTATTACTGTGTTTTTATTTTTTAATTTATTTTTTTGTGTTTTCTATTTTTTATATTATTTTCCCAATTTTTAAAATTTAATGATATTTTTATAATTTATTTTACATTATTATAAATATTTTGGATTTTTATCATTTTCAAATATTTTAATTTTTTATTAATTTCTAACGTATTTCTAAAATTTTTAAATGATTTTATTAATAATTTTTGACATATTTTTATATTTTTAATACTTTTCAAAATTTATTAAAAACATTGTGTATGATTTAAATGTGTGAAAGAGTTTCACACAAAGATTTTAATCATATTTTCTTGTGGTTCAAAACATCTCATAATTTGTGATAAAGGTCGGGTACTTTATCTGAAAGATTATAGCATAATGATCTCCATAAGATGGATTGGTGAATCTCCACATTAGAATGAAGGACTCTAGGTTACTATGCTAGTGCATATAATGCATTGAGGGATCATGGGAATTCACAATTTACTCACTGTCAACATGATGATATTCTCAAAAATAGTTAAAGCAATGAACTTTTAATCTTAAGAGAAGGACTGGATTTCTTTATGCTTGCTAGTTTAGCTTTCCAATGGGGGAGGTCTTGCTAGGCTAATATATGCTTGGTATCTTGGGTAGTAAAGTGTAGGGGTTCAGAAACACCTTATTCTTAAGATGGAATCTACACTCTCATTTAGTGAGTAAATGTCCTATTGAGATAATTAATTATTAATCACTAAGAACCTGATCAATCGATATGATGAAGTGTTTATCATAAGTGTAGTGATTAGTATGAACATTAATTAGGTTTCACAGAGCTTAAGCTATATGTAGCATTTGGTTTGATCGTGATTGGATATCAATCCTAAGCCACTTGTGGACATTAATTGGTGGAGGGACTTTGTTGCAATGATTTAGCAAGATTAGGGCCTTTTTATAATTTTATAATTTGGGGTGCAACTAAAAGCATGTAGTGGAGTTGTTATTACTTAATTGGTTGTTATTTAAAGTCAAGAATTGATTGGATGAAATAACCACCAATTGGAGCCAAACAATAGAAACCCTAGCGATTAAGAGACCATCTATATAAGCGAGTATTTCCCCCCAAGGGCTGGCTATAAGGAGTTCCCTCTCTTTTTGTGTGATTTTGGTTTTGAGGTCTCACTATCTCAAGCTCTCTTTGTTCCCAAGGGTCGTAGGAGTGAAGAAAGCTAGGATACCAAGGATTTGTGGTCATCGTCAACATCCTACTTCTCCAATAGGGTTCAATCGAGCCCCAAAGGTATGTAACCCTTATTTTAGTGACTTGTAATTGTGTAATTTCGTAGGAAAAGGTGTTGGAAATTTTTAAAAAGTATGCTTACGCTTGGATTTTGATCCAACAAATACAAGTGATGTGAAATTTGGAGAAAGAAAGAAGAGGAGAAAAGAAGAGTGGAGAAGAGACTAGAATAGAAGAAATTTAGGGAAAGAGAGAAGAAATTAGCGGGAGAGAGGGACGGAATATAGGGGATAGGAGAAGAAGAAGAAAAGAGAAGAAGAGTAAAAGAAGAGAAAGGGGGGGATATGAGAGAGGGGCGGAGAGAAAATTCTTAAATATTATTGTGCATCAAGTCTAATTTGCCTTGAAGGCTACAACCATATCTATATAGAAAATCTAAGACTAAATAGGAAATAAGGCTATTCTTGCCCTCCAAGTAAAGCATACTATGTAAATAAAAATCAATCGATCTGCTGCCCAAAATTGATCGATTTGCCTAAATTAAACTAGCCATGATTAATAAAATGTAAATATTAAAAATAAATATAGAAATATTCAATTGCCATGAATCTCTGCTTTATGATCAGCACCAACAAGAAATCCAAAAAGATGTTCAATGCTTTCAAGTTCTTCAGTCCTTGAGAGTTGTCATCTTCCATGGATCTTGTGTTTTAAATCAAGATCAAATCAGCAAGGAATCAAAGAAAATTGCTTTAGAAATTGATTGCTTTAGAAATTGAAGAACAATGCTGGAATTATACAGAAATGCTGTAAAACAGCAAGTATAGAGAGCTACAGCTCTGTTACTAATCTAAAACAGATATGGAACTTACCAAATATCATCTAAAACTGACTTTTCTCAATACTAGACAGGTATTTATAGAGATTCTAACAATCTAACAACTCCTAACAACTTGTAACTAACTCTCTAACAACTAATATGAGACATACTAAAGCCACATGGTTGTTACAAGAAGTAAATGACAAATATACTAAAATAAATGACAAACATACTAAAATTAATCTAACTTTAGTACTACTTATGGTTACATCATACTCCACTTCTTTAAAGTAACTTGCCCTCGTTGATAGGAGAAATTCCTTAAACAAGAACGAGCCAATAAGATTAGGCCACGTGGCCCGACGGTCAAGGGCAAAAGGGTCATTATCAACACAGGCCTTCGATGTCACCCTCTTCAGTAGGAAATGAACTAAATGAGCTGGCGTGCCTGCGACCACGATCATGGGAAAGGTCGAGGTTCAGGGAAGCTCCCTTTTTAGAACGTTGCACTCGCACCCCATGCCTCTAGAAGAGGGTAAGGGGAAAGAGAGGAGGGCTTCACAATGCTAGTGCATTTGCGACCCACCTCACGACGAGAATGGGGTGTGGAGAGGTCTATATTGATATGTTTCCCTTAGCAGGGCTAAGGATGCTTGCATAGGGGCGAAAGGCCCGTAGGGGCATGCCCACGAGAGTGGAAGGCAGGCAATGCGAGCTGAAAGGTTTTGTGATGAAAAACATGGATTCGCAGCGGAAGAGGAAAAACAAAAACTAAA
>JAESVK010062510.1:0-16514 GCA_017140935.1 Hamamelis virginiana
AAGAAAGTAGATACTCCATTACCAATTCTGTGCTTGATAAGGGGTCGAGCCACATCCCTTAATTGAAGAATCTTCCTCCAACTCCAAGAGCAATTAGACGGAATGTTAATGGACCAAAAACTTCTTCCTCTAAGAAGGTACTCCTCTACCCAAGCAACCCAAAGTGATCCAGATCTAGCAAATAAACTCCAGATATGTTTCAGAATAGCAGCAACATTCCAATCCTTGACACTACGAAGGCCCAACCCTCCTTCTTCCTTAGGATTACAAACCACATTCCAGCTAACCTTGGCCTTGTGAGCCTTACCATACGACCCAGACCAGAGAAAAGCATTGAACATCTGTTCTATCCTGTATACAGTGTCCATAGGGATAATGAACATGCTACACCAGTACACCTGGATACTAAAAAGGACTGAAGATAAAAGCTGGAGTCTTCCGGCAAAAGAGAGAGACTTGCTAGTCCAAGATTGTATACGGCTAATCAACTTCTCCAGCAATGGCTGACAGTCCAGACTAGAAAGCTTTGTGGAAATAAGAGGAACACCCAGATACCGCATAGGCAGACTTCCCAGATTGATCCCAGTGATACGAATGATTTCAGCTTTCACAGAATCACTAGCGCCCGAAATAAACAAAGAACTCTTACTAGGATTAATTTGAAGACCAGAAAACACCTCAAAGGCTTTAAGCTCATCAATAAGGATCTGAACACTTCCAGGGGTGGCCTTAGCAAACAGGAACAGGTCATCAGCAAAGCAAAGATGAGAGAGATTAACTTTCTCACATCTGAAATGGTACTCAAAGTCATCCCTCCTTGTGGCGCGAGAAAGCGATCTTGACAGAACCTCCATAACAATCACAAAAAGAAAGGGGGACATAGGATCCCCTTGCCGAAGCCCCTTTTTCCCCGCAAAAAACCCTGCTAACTCTCCATTAACAGCAACAGAAAACTTGGGAGAAGTGATACACGCCACAATACAAGTCAACAAATGAGCAGGCGTACCCATATGCCTCAAGATAGCAATTAAAGCTTCCCAGTTAACAGAATCATACGCTTTCTTAATATCAACCTTCAAAGCACATCTAGGGGGCCCCATATCTTTATGATAATTATGCATAATTTCTTGAGTCAGCAGAATATTATCAGAAATAATGCGACCATGAACAAAAGCAGATTGAAAAGGGCTAATTATGTCAGGGAGGCACATCTTAAGCCTATTAGCAATGATTTTAGAGATGCACTTATAAATAACATTGCAACAAGAGATAGGTCTAAAATCATTAAAAGATGAAGGGTTAGGAACCTTTGGCACTAGAGCAATAATAGTGCAATTAATCTCCCTGAGCTGAAGAACGAAGAAATTGCCTCAATAACATCTTCTCCCACTATACCCCAAGCTTTCTTGAAAAACAGAGACGAGAAGCCATCAGGACCAGGGGCCTTATCATTCTTAATAGAAAATATTGTAGATTTAATCTCTTCAGCAGAAATACTTCTATTAAGGATATCAAGATGAGTAGAAGACCAACCAAACCCCTCCAAATCATTCAGAATTCCATAATCAGCAGGCGCGCCAGGATCATTTCCCAGAATGGATTGGAAGTAGGAAGCAGCCTCATTTTTGATAGCAATAGGATCCTCAACCTTTGAACCATAAGATTGATTAATACACTTAATCGAATTGATAGAATTTCTAGCCTTTACTGATTTGAAGAAAAAGTTAGTATTCTGATCCCCCAACTTTAACCACTGAACCCGAGATTTCTGCTTTAAGAATCCTTCCTCAGCCCGAGCTAAGTTACAATAAACTCTGAGACATTCCTTCTCAACATCAACAAGAGAGCCATCATTAGGATTATGCAAAAGACAGGCCTGGGCATCGAGCAACTTCACCTTAGCATCAGCCACTTTACCTCGGATATCCCCAAACTCATGGAAGTTGAAAGCCTTAAGAGCTTCTTTAGTCACTTTGAGTTTACGATACAATCTGTACATAGGCTGACCATAAAAACTATTATTCCAAGCTTCTCTGACAATAGACATAAAAGCAGGACAATTATCCAAAAAAAAAAAGACATAAATGCAGGATGATCTGCCCAAAAATTGAAGAACTTAAATGGAATGGACTTTTTAACCAGCACAGCAGATTGGCCAAGTTTAACCAAAGCCAAACAGTGATCAGAAATTCCAGGAGGAAGAAACTCTGAGATCGCATTTGGAAATGAATCCATAAAACATTCATTTATCAAAATCCTATCCAGCTTCCTAGCAATAAAAGAGTCACCCTCTCTTCTATTCAGCCAAGTAAATAGAGGACCTATAAAAGGCATATCAAACAATTCAAGGTCATACAAACACTCATGAAACTCCGACATAGCACTATCCACCCCAACATTTCCTCCCATTTTCTCACTAGAAAATCTAGTCACATTAAAGTCCCCCAAGAGAGCCCAAGAACTATTACCAATAGTAGAAGATAGTTTGATAGTTTCACTCACAACATTTCCCCACATACGACGAGCCCAGTCATTCACCAAATAAAAAGGTAAATTTTTATCAATAATATGACCCACAATAGCAAATTCCCACAATTTTTCACCCACATCAATAATAGCTTTAGGAATTGTGAACTTGCCATTCAAATCAGAACCCACATCCATTTTCAAAAGCTTCTGCAAGTTAGATTTAGGCCTATTCCAAACAGAAGCTTGAGAAATACCATGAATGGGAGGCTTTAGAGGAGGAAACTCATCACCCGAACCTACCCTCACAGTTCTGGGATTACTGGCCACCTTAGCATGGGGCCGAGGAGCATGCAATATGGGATGGCTAGTACGAGGAAGAAGCTCAGGCTCTCTAAGCTTAACAGCAGCATCTCTGGCTTTTAGACAATGAGCATGAGAATCATTCAAACCCTCACAAGATGGGCCACCTGGAAAACCAGCAGCAACAGAACGAGGAATATCCGATTCCCTACTAACTAGATTTGCAAATTCATCAACTAAGGGAGCCTCACGGGACTGCAGAGTAGGTAAAGTCCCTGCAAAATCATAATTAGCAACAGTAGAATTAGCATCAGCAGAAGCCGCACTGACACCTGCAGAACTTGCATTAAAGGCTGCGTCCAAGGAGCTAACTCCAACCTGATGGTTATTAAAACCCACGCCACCCCAGTCTGAACCCACACTAGCACCCTCATGATGGATGGACATGCCTGCATTAAATGCAAGCTTATCCCCTAAGATAACTTCACCGACACGGGACAAAGTGGATACGTGCATTGCATGCTTGCCACAAGCAACAACAGGACCCCACGTAGCATGGGAAGCATGCACACCATTCAAACTATCAGAGCCATCCACGAGACAAGGAATACCGCGCATAGTCACATTCGAACCAAACGAATTTAATGCATTATGAGCATTTAAATTCACCAAATCAGGAGCTACCAAATCTTGCTGAACAAAACGATTGGCCCCACGTGGTTTAACAAAACCACTTAAATCCCGAGCCACGTCATCATACACATCACCACGAGGCACGTCATTCCGAGCTGCAATAAATGCATGCTTACCATCACCTGCAACCTTAGATGCCTTTAAGGCATTTACATCGACGAAATCAGGAGAAAACTCCTTTTGCAAATCTAAAACTCCACTTGAAAGAGACACGTGGGGGGCACTAAATGCACGTTCATCAACGCCTGAAGCTTTTACCAACTCTTGTCTCCAAGCAATCCCATTGCCGCCAAGCTTCACATCAGAACACGCAGTTTCACCAACTACAACATCACAAGCATGGGCAACCTGAGCAGCGTTAATAGCAAGCTTCCCATTACCTGCATCAAAACCGAGACTGGGAGAGTGGGAAGCGTGAGCTGCATGCAACCCATTTGCATCATAATTAAAAGGATGACACGTTGCATGCAAAGCATGCCTAACAATATCAACCCCATCACATGCACCAGCAGATCTACGGGGAGGACTTGGAAGCGAAGCATGCGATTCATGCATAGCATGCACAGCGTTTAAGGAGTGGACACTAGCTGGAGAACAATCATCATGCGCAACATTAATAAAATTAAAAAAAATTATTATCAGCAACCTCAGCTGTACTTACAGCTCCACCAACACCCACGGATGCACCATCGCTCACGGCAGCTTTAGCATCTGAAGGAACACCTTCAGTAGCACCCACCTCAGGGACCTCATCAAAACCAGTACAAACACCATGGCCAGGAACCTTCTCTACAACAGTAGAAACAACATCGTCAACCCCCATCCTGGACTCAGAGTCACTATCTCGGCATAACGAGCACTCTTCAAGACTACCACAAGAACAGGAGGATCCACAACTGACATCATCACCATGTTCATCATGCAAAAACTGCTCCACGGGTTTATCAAGTTCAACCTGGACACCACCCGCATTATGAACAGCAGCCCCATCACATCCACCTTCAACACTACCATCCAGAGAAGGATTCAAAACAAGGGATTCAAGTTGAAGAAACTCAACACAACTAAGTAAAGTCTTGCCCTTCCGAGCAAGCAAAACTTCAAGTCCTTGTTTGACAACAAGGCACTCCTTAAGATCTTCCCTATTGCGAATCTTGTCTAAAAGCATTTTAGCAACCATATTCTCATTGCAATCGTTAAGCTTCATAATATGAAGAACATGACGGACCTCAGCAGAGTCCGAACTAGACTGGTAGCTCAAAGAAACAGCCTTAACTCCCTCACCAGAAGACTCAACCTCAACGGGTTTGCTCGTGGCATTAACACCACCATCAACAGAGACATTTTCATGAAAATCCTTAAGAGACATTTTTGAACCAAGCTTCAGACCCGAATTCTTTCCCATAAAACACAAGGTCAGAACAAACAACCAAAGTAATTCTAAAACAAAGAAAACAAAGATCAAACCATGATCACAAGAAAGATTAAAACCTAAAGCAAGAGTGAAAAAAGGGAATAATCACCCAACCCCAGAGCTTCTCTCACTAGAAAACTCCATTACATCCAGCCCAGCTTTTGTCAGGTTCTGACTGTAAGTCCTCTGGTGATGGAGATGAGAATTATATTTCAGCTTCTACTGCATGTCGTGCTGATCCAGTTAGGGTCCCGTCTCCTCTCGCGTCTGGTGTGAATTAGGGGGATCATCAATAGAATCGACAATTTCCTTGTAATATCTTGTTTTTTGGTAATATACTTCTTAATTATCCAAAAAAAAAAAAGACTGCCAGCTAACTTTAGCCCCACTCGCATTAGTAGCCTCCCCTTTCCAAAGAAAAGAACTAAATAACTGCTCAATTTTTTTGATGATACTCTTGGGAAGAATAAATACATTACACCAGTAAACTTGGATCCCATAGAGAACAGAGCTTAGCAGCTGCAATCTACCAGCATAGGAGAGCTTTTTATTAGTCCAAGAATTGATACGGGCAACAATTTTCTCCAAAAGAGGTTGACAATCAATAGCCTTCAGCTTGGACGAGATAAGGGGAACTCCCAGATATTTAACAGGAAGTTTTCCTTCTTTGATACCCAAAATATTCAAAATGCTTACTTTTTCTTCCTCAGAAATGCCCGCACAGAACACCAGACTTTTGGATAGCTCACCTTCAAACCAGAGAGATTTTCAAAAAGATCCAGGGAATTCTTAAGGACAGACACTGACTGAGCATCTCCATAAGCAAATAAGAACAAATCATCCGCAAAGCAAAGATAAGACAGCTCCAACTTCCCACATCGAGAATGAAATTTGAAATCAACAGACTTTGAAGCTTTCTGGAGGATTTTAGAAAACACTTCCATAACCAGAACAAAAAGATAAGGGGACATGGGGTCTCCTTGCCGAAGACCTCTTTCACCAGCAAAAAAACTCCTCAAGACTACCATTGAAAGCAATAGAGAATCTAGGAGAGGAAATACATGCTTTGATCCAACCAACCATCAACCTTGGGGTGCCTAAAACTTCCAACAATGCAATTAGAAAATCCCAATCCACTGAGTCATAGGCTTTCATCAAATCCACTTTAACAGCACATCTAGGAGGCCCTTTGTTGAGATGGTAATTTTTCAAAATCTCTTGAGTGAGAAAGATGTTGTCACCAATTCTCCTTCCTTGCACACAAGCTGACTGATTATCACTAATCACCTTAGGAAGACACACTTTCAACCTGTTAGAAATAATCTTAGAAATACACTTATAAATAACATTACAACAGGAGATAGGTCTAAAACCATTCATTGAAGAAGGGTTTGGAATTTTAGGCACCAAGGCAATTATAGTGGCATTAACTTCCCCTAACAGCTTCCCACATTGAAAAAAGGAAAGGATAGCATTAGTAACATCATCTCCCACAATACCCCAACATTTTTTTAAAGAAAAAAGAAGAGTACCCATCAGGGCCAGGGGCTTTGTCATCCTTGATAGAGAACATGGCATCTTTAACTTCTCCTGCTGTGACTTGGGAATTGAGAATGTTTATTTGATTTTGGTCCCACTTTAACCCATCAAGACTATTAAGCTCATCTTGCAAATGTAACCTCGAAGGAATTTTAGTTCCTAGGATTCTTTGGAAATGAGACACTACTTCAAACTTTAGTCTCTCCTGATCTTCAATTTTGTTACCATTACCATCATATAAACACTTGATAGAATTGCAGCCATTCCTAGCTTTAACAGATTTATGAAAGAATGAAGTGTTTTGATCACCAAGATTGAGCCACTGAACTCTAGACTTTTGCTTCATAAAGGCTTCCTCAGCACTGGACAATTCAACAAATCTTTTCATACACCTTTTCTCCTCATCACACATTTGGATATCAAGGGGATTTTGGAGAGTGTTAATCTGTGCATTGTGCAGATCCACTCTAGCTTGCTGGACTCTTCCACTTAAATTGCTGAACTTGTTCAAATTTAAGAGCTTCAATCTACTTTTCAACTCTTTGAGTTTCTTGTAAAGCACATACATAGGATAGCCATCCACTTCCATTTCCCAGACTTCTCTCACTAAAGGAAGGAACTCCTCATGGTCTGCCCAAAAATTAAAAAATTTGAAAGGAGGTTTTCTCTTGACAGCCTGAGTTCTCAAAGTTACCACAGCAGCACAATGATCAGAAAGAGAGGGGGCTTTGAATTCAGCAAAAGCATTAGGAAAACAATCAATCCAACCCTCATTAACAAGAACTTTTGATAAATGATTTGTGTTATATGATTTGTGAGAGCTTCTCTCTCTAGAATCTCCTTTGGCTGTTCCAGCCTAGGGTTTGCAGGTGTTCCCCCCCCTTCGGGGGGGGGGAGGCTGTTCTTGGTAGATTGCTCTTGGATCGTGGTTGATTGGGTGCTTTGCTCAAGATCTCGGATATGGTTCCTCTCAAGGGTTAGAGCTCTTGGAGCACCATCAGAGGGAGTCTTGCCTGTATTTTGCATATTTAGGTCCGTTGGGCCATTCGGTGAATGTAGCTCGCGTTTAGCTACAGTCTGCTGTTTTTAAAGAGGGTGGTTTTCTCCGAATGTTGGCCGTGCTTTAATCCTTGGGTTCCATGGCTGCCGGTGCTCCTTGTTGGCATGCACCTGTTTCCTCCATTGTTCAAGTTCCTTGTGTGATGTTTGATCTCGGTCCTTGTGGATCTTTGGGTTCTGATCATTCTTTGGAATTTTCAGCGTGTTATTGGTGCTTGTTGCACTTGGGCTGGCTTGGTGGTTATTGATTTTTTAATCCACGGTTTTGGTTCATTTCTTGTTCCTCGGGGTTTAAATGTTAAATGTTTTTGTATGGATGTTGCGTTTGAAGCTTCTTCTCCAAGGGTTTGCAGTTAGTGGTTTTGCAACCATGGCTTTTCAAAACCACGGTTCGTTCCATTGGTTTTTGGGGCTGGTTTTCATGGCTGGTTTGGTGATTAGTGGTCTTCATAAACCACGGTTTGACATGTTGGCAGTTCTCTTGTTTGTCTGCGCATGGGAAGGTGGTTTGTGGGGTCCCCTCCTCGTGAGATTGCTGTGGCATACACGCGAGCTCTTCTCAAGCTTCTCCGAGTATTCACGATTTGCAAGCTTGCATGCAACCTGTCAACCCGCTGTTGTTGCACTAGGTTCATGATCACTCAGATGACAAGGGAGATTATTCCTTGTCAGTGATCAAGATTAATTAATTTATAAAACCGCGTGACTGTTAATCTCAATTCGATTGCGACTAGTGAGCACGGGTGTCGAACCACTGGGAAATGCAGGTTTATAATAAAAGATTTTTTTAGAATTAATTAAGTTGAAAGAATATTGTCAAATTAAGTTGATGGTGGAAAGTGCTCCGATTGGGTCGAAGCGAAAATGCAGTAATTTAATAAAGCTGATTAAAAACACGATTAATTTGGTGGAATGAGCGGAACTTGGGTGAGAAGCCCATTGAATATCAATTATACAATTTATATTCTAAAATCCTCAATATAGTAATTATGTATGGTGGTTCTTCCAACTACAAGAAGGAAGTCCCAAAAAGATTATGAATACAGGACCGGCAGGTTTATCCTTGAAAAGAATGGAATATCGCTATCCACCTTAAATGGGGAATAAAGCATGCTGGTTTGTATTCATACCAATAAGAACCATTGCATAATTATATAATTGCAATCACAGATGTATTAATTATCCAAAAAAAAAAAAATCACAGATGTACAATTATATGATATTATATTTAGCGATAGTGTGCGGTAAAATCTTCACAACTATGCAATCACATAATACAAATAGAGAGATGTTTATAAAATAGGATTGTATAACGAATCCAACTTCATCCTCACCCAAGCTTGGAGTATTAGCTACACATCAATGGAGGAGAATTTCCTTTATCCATGACAAGCTCTAAGGGTTCACGGGATGGAAAAGTAAAATAAAAGCAGTAATTAAATGACGGAAGAAATAAGGAAAATGGCATAAATAAATAAAGAAAATGGCGAAAATAAATAAAGAAAAGTGACTGAAGTAAATAAAGAAAAGACTTAAGTAAATAAAGAAAAAGACATTAAAAGTAAAGAACAATTCTCAAGTGAGAATTGAGCCATGCATAAAAAGGGAAAATTGCAGAAAAGTAAAGTACTGAAAGTAAAGACTGTATATTTAAAGAACAATCCTCAAGTGAGAATTGAGCCAGGCATAAAAAGAAAAATTGCAGAAATTGGAAATTGCTGAAAAAGTAAACTGCCGAATAAAATGCAAAATTAAACTGTAACTTGAAGTCTATTTAAAATAGCAGAGTAATGATTCAGAGCGAAAGTCTTGAACCCCCTTTAAAGTCGCCTTTACACGTGTATATATAGAAGGAAAGTGTAAAAGACTAAATTGCCCTCGAAAATATCCCAAAATATCAATGTAGCCCGCAGCCGCCTCATGACTATCGATAGCGAAGATGCGCTATCGATAGAGGTACTATCGATAGCGCATCCTGGCTATCGATAGACACGTGGCATTTTGACTTTTCATGCAGAGATTCTTCGTATGCTCTTTCGTACTTCCTTAGGCTGCCGCGGATCTTTTCTGAATGCTCATTTAATTCGAGATGATCATCACGGCTTCATAGGCGATGACTTTAATTTAAATAATCTGCACAGATTTCTTGAAACAGAGATTTTAACCCATTTGTACAGATATTTATACAAAACGCTATTTATTAAACAATTATATATATAAGAGAACACAGTAATACCATAGTTGAAGGTATAATTGTGGTACAATCACACTCCCCAACTTAGGTTTTGCTAGTCTCTTAGCAAATAGCAATACTAAATATGAAGTAGATTTAAAACTAGAGTTTTGAAAAATAAGCCACTTTCGCAGGAAAACGCGATTGCATTTAGCGTATGCAACAAGCCTTTTGAACCACTAAGTTACCCTTAGTGGACGAGTGTAGTCTCGTGAGGGTTTGCAGAAATGATACCCACAAACATAAAAAGAATTGTTTGAGAAAGAATTTAAGGATCCACCAGACTCATGTGGGGAGGGGCCAAGTGGAATTCCACTCTCCAGAGGCAAATTCGAATCTTGGCCTTTAAAAGAACCCCCTACAGTAAAACCCATATTATCGTGTTTAATGGGTAAGAATTCGGGTATGAAGCATAGTTCAAAAATGTCACTTAAATCTTTTCATGAGAATGTCCCTGTTGAAGGTGTGGGAAGTGCCACTAGCAAACCCGTTGAGGTTGATTCGTATGAGGTTAAGGCTGTTCTTAAGCTGTTGGATATCAAGAAGTGGAATCTTGAAGAACTTGCTACTGTTCTTTGCAACCAGATCCGTGCGAGGGTGGATCTGCCAAGGTGTGCTATTGTCAAAATGGGTCTAGAAGTTTTGCTAGCTCGAGAAGGTAAAGCATTGGCTGATGGCAGAGAGCTTGATGCCATTTTATCTTCTTGTTCTCTTGGTTCTGGTTCTGGAAGTGGTAGTGTTGGTGTTGGCTGTGAAGGTACTGTGGGTTTATCTTCTGGTAATGCTGGCTCTGGTGCTGCTGGCTCTGGTGCAAGTAGTGTTGGAAGCTTGGTTAAGGTTGGTGGTCTTACTGCCTCTCCTTGTTTGGAAGGCGGTGGTTGTGGGGTTGTTGTTGAGGATGTTGATGATGTTAGTAGTGGGCCTTCGTGCTCTTGTGGTAGTCTTGATGAGTGTTCACTGTGCCGTGACAGTGACTTTGAGTCCGAGTTGGGGGATGGCGAGGGTGGTGTTGTTGGTGATGATGAAGGTTGTATCCATGGCAAGGTTGCCGTTGCTGGTGGTGTACATGCTGAAGAGGTGCAGACCTCTTATGGTTCTAGTGTGGTAGGGTGTAGCTTTGATACAATGCAGATGGTTCCGTCCTCGGTTGGTAGTGGACCCCCTGCACAAGCTCTGTCTTCCCCTTCTCTTGCAGGTGACAATTCGGCTCCCAAGGTGTGCTCAGTGGCAGGTTCGGCGTTGGTTGCTGCAACTCCTGTTGTTACAGGTTCCTCTCCTGCAATTCTTTCCCTTGATAACTTGGGGTCAGTATCTCCTTCGGATGTAACTACTGTTATCCAGTCTGTGGATAATAGTTCGGTTGTTAAAGTTGGTGGATATCCATGTGATTCAGATGGCGGTCCTGTACGCAGACTTGGTATTAGATACGAGGATGAAGTGAGAGGAGTTGGTTTTAATAACTCTATTGGGGCAGGTTCTCATGGTTTGGTGGGTTCTGTTTTACGTGAAAAGTTTCAGGTTACTTCTGTGGGTGAACATGCATTTAATGCGGATCCCATTAGTGAAGGTGGTGGTGTCGTAAAGGAGCTGCATGCATTTAATAATGGTGGGGCCGGTACTCCACGTGGTGACGTGCTTAAGAGAGTTGCGCAAGGTGATGTGAGGGATTTTGTTGAAAAAGGTTCTGGCGGGTGTCTTGGTAGCATAAACATTGGTAAAGTAAGTTCAAGTGGGGCCATGTCTCAGCTTTTTCTTCAGCAAGATAATTTGACTCATGATTGTGGGATTTTAAATGCAATTGATGCATTAAATGATAGTCAAATCACAAGCTCCAAACGCATGCATTTAAAAGCTCCAAACGCATTTCCGTGTGAAGACTTAAGTGGAGAGGAATCTTGTGGTATGTCTCTTGATGTTAGAGGTAGCGCGGGAATCAAGTCAAAAGAAGCATTTATTGCAAGCAACATGTCTCTCGGCTCATTCAATGCTTGTGATGAGACACTTGTCAACACTTCGTCTATAGCCACTCATGAAGCATGTCCGGTTGTCATTCTTGGTGGCAAAGAGATTTTTAAAGAGCAATTTAATGCTCCTCAAAAATCAATTTCAAGTGGTAATGATCCAAATGATGGCTTTTGTGAGGAAGTGCTTGGTGGGGCAGAGTCTGTGAATATGGGAGCTGCCCATGATGTGGAGGCTGCTGACCGTGGGCCTGTTGGAAAAATTCGTGCTTGTTCTCATGCACCTCCTGTTAACTCCCTGCATGGTTCTAATACCCGTAATGCTAGAGAATTTTTTTATGGTGGTTCTAAAGGTGGCAAAGCTAATAGGGTTAATACTATCCAAAGAAGGGGAACTAATCTCTTGAAGGCTGATTTTCCTCCTTTAAAGTCTGCCAAGCATGATGTAGCCATGAATTCCTTTCCTTCTGTTTGGAACAAACCTAAAGTTAACTTGAAAAAACTCTTGAAGAAGGATGTGGGTACTGCCCTTAATGGTATCTATGCAATTCCTGTTGATATTATTGATGTGGGTAAGAAGTTATGGGAATTTGCTTTTGTGGGTCACATTCTGGATAAAAATTTACCATTTTCCTTGGTGAATGAATGGGCCAGTCGTAATTGGGGTGATAATGTGCTTGAGGTTATCAAGCTTGAACCGGGTTTTTTCCTTTTCAAAGCTAGTTCTGAATCAGCCTTGGATATTATTTTGAATGGAGAACCTTCGTACATTGCAGGAAGGCTAATGGTGATCAAACGATGGCATTATGGGATGGTTTTAGAAAATGAATATTTTTCTAAAATTCCAGTTTGGATTTTTTTGAAAAATATGCCTATTGTTTTGCGCTCTATTGAAGGTTTGGAATTCATTGGTAGCATTCTGGGTAATCCTCTTTTTGTTGATTTGGATAATTTTTCCAGAATTTGTGTGGAAGTTGATGCCGATAAGGATATCCCAAACTCTTTAGTGGTTGACTTGGGGTTGGGAGTGACTTCAGAAATTGTTTTTGAGATTCCTTGGAAGCCCTCTAGATGTGACAATTGTAAGATCTTTGGACACTCGTCTTTGAAGTGCCCCTTAGCTAAACCTATTTTGTCGAAGAAGGTGTGGAAGGCTAAGAGTAGCAGTCCTCCTGCTCCTATGGCTACTCCTCAAGTGGCCGTCATTGATGATAGGTGCCCTAAGGACTGTGTTCCCTTATCTCCAAAGATTGTGTCCCCGGTTACTGACTCAGATAAAAGATCCGATCCTGATGTGTGGACGGAAGTTCTTTCTAAAAATCACTGTGAGAAATCCGGTTCTGTTAGTAAGGCTGTTAAGGTTTTTGATTGCTCTGCGAATGGGAAGAATTCGTTCGAGGTGCTATCCTCTACTTTTGATTTCGATCCTTCTCTAGGAGGTGATCATGTTGATGATCCTCCTTCTTCTACAAGAATGAGATTACAAGAAAAATTAAAAGATTTCAAAAATGCTAGAAGAAAGGGTGTTATTCGTCCCTAGTCTTTTGTTTTATTTTCTTTCCCCTAGCCTCTTGGGGTGTTTGAGGATTCTTTTGTAGGTTAGGGTGTTTGGTTGGCCTTTGGGCTTTTAAGCTTTTGCTTGTCGCCGGTTTGGCTTCTGCGCTGTTTTTCCTTTTTTGGTTTTATTATATTCTTAATTATCCAAAAAAAAAAAAGAGAAAGAATTTAAAAACATACTATGTACACAGTAAGAGTTTCATCTACAGATATATCAATATTCGTAATTGAACATTTATAATACAAGAAATGCTATCTTTAACAGGAAATTAGCAAGTATTCAATGTGTAGTGAGGATGAACTTGATAAAATCAAAATACTGCAATAAGAGTACAAGAATTAACCCTTAATAAGATTCAACTTCAAATCCTCACTGATGGTCACTCGCAAAAGATGTTCACTCAGAAAAGGTTAGTAACCCAGAGTTCCCCAAATGGAAATATACAAGTATAAAACTTATACATTAAGCTCTAATTAATGACCAAAGAGAGATGAAATAACGAAGTTATATAAGCAAATATGCAGTTCATACATAAATAAAACTAAAATAAACAAGTAATCACAAGAGAATAATGCACAATATTCTAAGGATTGTCGTCTCTCTCCTTCAAAGGTTATTTCCACTTCTCCTGATTGCCCTAGTGAGTGGAATGAGGTTTCCTCGTTAAAAGGCAAATTAAAGTCAAGGGTTAGTCAGGCTGTTGTTCCTGCTGCAAGTTCTGACTATGGTAAAAATTCATTTGAGGCTCTCTCTTGTGATGATGACTCTGATCCCTCCCTGGATTGTGATGTTAGAACTGATTCTGGTGTTGACCCTCCTGATCCTCCAGTGTCTTCAAGAATGAGGTTACGAGACAAACTGCTTGGGTTTAAAAATGCTAGAAGGAAGGGCTCCGGTCCTTTTTAGTGTTTTTATTTTATTTTCCCTATCCTCTTGGGTTGTAAGAGGTTTCTCTTGGTTGCCTGATGGCTTGTGTGCCTGGTGGCTGTAAATCTTTTGGGTTTTTTGCCTGGTTGGCGCTTGTGCTTGTTCTCTTTTTTGGTAATAAATTTCTTAATTATCCAAAAAAAAAAAAAAAAAAAAAAAAAGAAGACTGCAAAATTAGGATGGTTGTAATATGTTTAAGGTCACTACCCTAACCATCCTAAATACCTAAACTAACCCTGACACATAACTTAAAATTTTTCTAACCAAAAAGAAACAAAACATTTTCCAAAAGGAACAACTCAAAATGCTGGACTAAGTATCATCATCACTGATCATCCCCAGGTGGGATGTCAAATCTAGAATCCGGCTGCAGCTCATAGAATAAGGCGCAGTCCACCTCAGAAATCGGCTCGCCATCCATACGTCGCCACATGACCCGGAGCTGTGCAGAGTGTCTCTCCATCAGAGCAGACTGTCTGTCGAGCTGCGCGGTCTGCCTGTCGAGCTGAGCTGACTGCCTCTGCTGCGTATGCATCATAGATCTCAGTCCCTCTAAGACTTGATGGAACAAACCCTGAGAGCTGGCAGATGACATATCGGGCATAGTAGGAGCAGCAGGAGTCGGAGCTGGAGTAGGAGTAGGCTCTGATGGACCGGCGGTCTCAGTACGTGGCCTCTTCGGCCGAGCTGCCATACTCCGAGCCAACGTAGTGGGGATAATAGGACCCTCGCCCCATCTCAGTGGCTCGTCAGACACAACACCCGCACCCAGGGCAAAAGCTGTAATCATCTGGGGGTACGGCATGTTGTTCCGCGGCTGTGTGGCAATAAAGGTGTGGATCTCGCTGAATATCAATGCGGCGATGTCTATGGGGTGGTCGCTCAAGAACTCCAGCAGCAGCCTCACAGACTCCACAGGGATCTGCGAATCAGTGCCCCTCGCTCGCAGGTTACAGTAGAGCAGCTTATTCATAGCTGCATAAGAGGGGTGCATGTTCCCGGTCGTGAAGTACATACCGTCGAATAACTCCCGGTCCACACATAACGCATCAACACACTGACTCTCTGTCAGCTCCAAATAAGTGCTCTCTGCCTCAGAAGATGCTGGACGCTCGCATCCCAAGTAGGTAGCGATGTCGTCCGGAGTGAACTGAACCAAACGGCCTCCAACCTCGGCCTGGAGTGTTTGCGTCTGATCCTCGGCCATGTGTGCTGTCGTATAGAACTGACGTACAACACTGGCCATATAGCCTCCACCCTTCCTCAGCCAGGTGCTGAGGTGTCTGTCCTGCAGGGTCTCTACAAGCAAGCCCTCATATCTGAAGGCCTTCGGGTCAACATATCTCTCGATGTTGAAGTTCCTCGTCGACAGGATCTCTGGCCATGGTCTCGCAGCTCGACGGGTCGGTAATCTCCTCGACCCGGTCTCAGTCTCTGCGTAACTCTCGAACTCGCGAGGCATGCGCGGCTCGCCAGTCTCGCCAATATCTGGGTGCTCGTAATACTCCTCCTCATCAAACTGAGAACTCGGTGGAGGTGCACTCGCTGGCGGCTGTGCAGATGATTGCCCTCTAGATGAGGGTCTGCGGATGGGGACTGCTGGCATCTCGGACTCAAAACTGTCCGAGGTATCGGGCTGCGTGCGCTGGGCCTTGCCCCTGCTAGTATCAGTGTACCTCCTCGGTCTCGGCTGTGCCGGCTCCTGAAAAGCCACGCCCTTCCTGCCGGTGGTCTTTTGGCGTACCATAGCTCTGTACAAAATTTTTTTCACACACACGGCAGCAGATAGGACCATAATCAGCAGTAAGAATAATTTGCAGAGATACGCATGTATATATTTTTCAATAAGAATCAAACACGCAACACAGCCAGTTGTTAACCCACACGATAATTTTATATCCCATCTCAAATTTCAGGACTGGCCTATCATCCAGGCTATATTTACTAACTCCTCCAATTCACACGAACAGATGCATGCATGCCCCTGCATGGCCTAACATCCAGGCCTTAACACAACTCCACAACTCCATAACTCAATGCAGATATAATAAGCATAAACAGGACTAGTATTTATCATAAATATCTAAACTCTAAACCCATCATACTATTATTGACTTTTGCATGCAAATCCTACGTACACAACTTATGCTATGATATATGAAACAAAACTAAGCCATTTTAAGAAAAAGTTCAAAAGAAAGGTATGGGCACTTACGAAGTGTGGAAGAAGAAACAACGCCTGATGGCCTACCCTCGCCGAAATGCGATGTAAGTGAAAAATGGCGACCGAATGAAGTGAAGCAAACGCAACTAGAGAAGCTCTCGAGAGGTGCTACCCCCCTTTTGGGGGGTGGGTGTTAG
>JAESVK010062512.1:0-10436 GCA_017140935.1 Hamamelis virginiana
TTCATTATTATTTCAATCGGTCCTCTGTAAATATCAACAATAATATTCAGAGGAGAGAGGGTACTCTACCTCCTCTTCAGAGAGAGAGAGAGAGAGAGAGTACTTTATACTTGATGATTCATATATTTTTTCCCTTTTTATTGCAAGCTAAACAATGCCGCCAAATTGAAGGAATTTATTTAGTGGTGTCAATTTGGTCGGATCGGGCCTGCCTGATCCGTTAAGGTTTTAGGCTAACAGATCGGATCATGCCTGGTCCATTAAGCTATCAGATCAGATAGGGCCAACCAAGCTAAAAGGCCTGTCCAATTCGATCCATTAGACTGGTCCACTATGTTAACGGGCTAATGGATTGGATTGGATTGGATTGAGCTGGACCGGGCTAATGGATCGTGTTGCTAATGAATCAGCCTAATGGATCGTGTTAACGGGCTAATGGATCAGGCTAATGGGCTTTTCAATTATAATTATAATTTTTTTTTTCACTTTCCTTTACTTTTTTTTCAATTCAAATTTAAGGTGTCAAATTAAAGTACATGAACATTATAACATTTATGGTGTCACTAAGTTTAATTTTTTTTCAATTCAATTCAAATTTAAGGTGACAAATTCAATTATAATTTATTATTATTATTTTTTTTACATTATAACTATTAAAGATTTAAAGTACATGAATGAATAAAAAAAAAAAGGACGGGCTAATGGTCGGACCGGATCGGACTAATGGACGGGTTAATGGTTGGACCGGATCGGATTGGGCCACTTAATAAACACGAATCGGGCCGGCCCATTGGACAGAAAACTTTAGCCCAATCCGTCCATTTACTATGGATCAAATGAGCCCAGTCTATTAGTTATTAGACTGGATCGGGCCTGATCCGTTAGCTTATTTGACCAGCTAGCGGATCAAATGGGCGGCCCGTCCATTTTGACACCACTAAATTTAGGTACTGTTTGGTTGCTTGTAATGGAATGTAATGTAATGTAATTACAGGTGAATCATGTTACTCGGGAATAGAAATGTGTAATATGATTACCCTTCACATGTTTGGATATATTGGGGAATGTGGAATCATATACCCACACAATTACAGGGCTAGTGTTTGGATAGGTATGTATTGTAATTTTCAATTCTTAACATTTAACCATAATACCCTCATCATGGATTTGATTTTCAAAATATCACAATTTATTTAATGATAAATTTTTTGAAAATCAACCGTCGGATCACTGTGATTTTGTACAGGGGATGAACATCTAATCCAACGGTCAATTTTGTGAAATTAAATTTGCAGTTCGATCCAAGTCAATTGATCAAATTAATTGATATTTTGTTTAAAAAATCAATTGATCAAATTAATTATTTAACGATAATTAAGCCTCAGGTCCTCAATTTGACTGGCGCCGGAATCGATACCCACTCATCAAAGCCCCTTTCCTCAGTTATGTCGGTCGATGACGGAATTCAATTTACCGGCCAACTTCGGATGATGGGTTCTCCTTCTCTCTCACCGTCTCTCTCCAGTCGACGACGGTGAGCTCCTGCCTCCTTCTTCTTTGATCTTCTTCTTTCTTTTTTCTTCTTCTCGCCATCGTTGCCCTCCTCCTCCTCCTCCTTCTCCTTCTCCTTCTTCTTCCGGTTCGGTGGCGAAAATGAAGGGTTGCTCATGGGTTACGCTGGTCCAAGTAAAAATCGCGGGGGGGGGGGGAGGCACGCTGGTCATAATATTTTTTCATTAAACCTTTTACCCGTAATCAAATTCGGATTACCACGTTGTAAACTGCAATGGCATTACATTGCATTGGGTATTCCAATTACAGCCAGTAATGTGGCATTACGGGGCTTTTGGCACAACCAAACATGATTTTGCAATGTAATATAATGTGATTACACATTACATTGCACATTACAGGCAACCAAACGGACCCTTATTGTCAAATGGCTGATGTGTTTTACCAATCTTTGATGAAGCTTTAGGTATCGTTGAGTTTGGGCATATGATAGGACAAAAGCCCCAGTATTGCTTTAGATTCTTTTGATAATCTTTTCTGCCACTGTTGCTTAGGACTTGGTCTCAGATAGTTTGTGGGTTAACATGAATTATTAAAGAAAATTATGGAGTTTTAGTTTATCTCATATTTAATTTTCTTCAGAAGTATTATGCTTATCTTCTCTTTTTTGTGCTTATCAGTTTTGTGAGTTTTTTTTTAAAATGGCCTTTTAAAAAAAAATATATGGGAGAGTAGCCCTCCAAAAAAAATATTTGGGAGAGTGGCCCTTTGACCTGGTCAAAGGCAATAAACCGCTGTTTCAAACAGCGGTTTTAATTAAGATTGAAGAACCGCTGTTTCAAACAGCGGTTTTAATAAAGTTAAAAAAGTAAAAAAGGAGCTGGTCCCCCCCACTTCGCGACATAGCAGACGAGACAAAACATACTGGTCCCCCCATCTTCTCCGACGCAAACGATCGCCGTGAACCGCTGTGGACCGCCGTTCCGCCATTAAAGCCGATCCATTTCTTCCATTCTCGCCACTAATTTCAGTTTTGCCGCAATTCTCATCATTTTCGAGCATTTCACAAAGCCCAAAACCCTCCAAACCCTATTGACGCCATTAACGGCCAAAACTCCATCCTCCCCGACCCCATTGCAGCCTATCTCGCCGGAGCAAGCTCCCTTTCGTGGCCGGATTATATTTTATCTCGCCGGATCACTTTATTTCTCATCGGATCGTGACACAGAGATTGCTGTCAAACCGCACAAGTCATTTGCAGAAGGTTCGTACTCTCTCTCTCTCTCTCTCTCACGCCATTTACTGTTCCATCCACTGGTTGTGTTTGCATATTTTATGCAATGTGTTTGTGTATTGGGTTTGCATATTTGCTTGAATGTGGTTGTGGTTGTGGTTGGGTCTATGTATTTGCTGCAATGTGGTTGTGATTGGGTTTGCAGGGATAATCAAAAATTTGTTTATGCATGTATATATGTACTGAGTCAATTTATGCAAAATTCATGCATGCTCCACTTGACTCGGCGGGATATAGCTCACTTGGTAGAGCTATGCTCTTGTAGTTGGGTCGTTGCGATTACGAGTTGGATTTCAATTGTCCAGTCGGAAACGATAGTAGCTTATACCTGAACCAGTGGCTCACTTTCAACTCCCACGAGTTGAACAGTTAAGTCCACAAAAAGTTGTAGGTTGTAAACTAAGCTGTGGTAGAGAATTCCAATTCCTTTATAAAGGTTTTTTATATTTGAAAAAAGCCAACTCTTGAGAATTTACCAATGTCCCCCCTTTCTCTTTGAAGGATAGAAATGTATTCTTATCCTAAATCTTTATAGTATTAATTAACATCAATTTTGTGTTTGAATATGAGAATTCTTTGTAGTATTAATAATTTAATATTTCTCTTGAAATTTTATATGTTTGAACTTGAGAAATATCCTTTGAAAAAGGAAAATACGTGCCGTTACACTATAAACCATTTACGGAGTCAATTTAATATTTCTCTTTACATAATTCCTTCTAGTATTAATATCAAGTTTATTTGTTTAAACATGAGAATTCTCCTCTTTAAATTGAAAATACACGTCATTATACTATAAACCATCTTCAATTAAACATCTCTCTTTTAACATACAACTGTTATATTGGAGAGAACCTTGATCCCACCTTAACATTAATCAAATCCATTCTTTTACATTTAACATAATATGCAATTTAATTTAAATTAATTAATTAATTTTTTTTTTTTGAAAATGGTTATTAAAAAATCCTAATACCCAAAATCACCTAATCTCCAAATCCCATTATTATTCATAATCCCTAATTTACTGAATAATCACCAATCCCAAAAATAATGAATAATTCTCCAAATAATACATAATCTCCATTCTCTAAAATAATGAATAATCTCTAATTTTAATAAAAATCTTCAATACCCAATTTATGCAAAATACATATGTATAGACCCTGCAAACCCAATCTTCAATAGTTCAAGAGTCAATTTATGCAAAATACATATGATTGAACTTGTAACATATGCCTTCCGGTCCCTGGTTTTAATATTTGTATCATTTGTAACATATGACTGAATTTCGTAATCTATACAGAACAATGGATCCACGGTTGGTAACTATATTATGCTATTGGGATGGGGAGACAAATATGGGGCCCGAAGGCATTGAATATGAGGGTCCTCCACCTAGGGCCCTCAGGGTTTTTGAAAATATTAAGTTGTCTGAGTTGAAGGACCAAATGCATGCTATTACAGGGTGGGATAGAAGGCAATACAAAGTGGAAATAATTGGTAGATTTCTCGTGTCGATCAACCCCAAAAAGTTCATTGCGTTGCCTCTTACTGACGACGGATCAATTACCGCAATGTTTAGTATGATAAATGAGGCTATGCTAGTTGCTGAGCTTTACTTGGGGAAAACACGATCTGCAGTAGGGCCCCAAAGACGATCTAACCCAATAGATTTTGATGTGTGCACAATTGCTTCAACATATGAACAATATAGTCAATCATTTTATCAATATGGTACAGCCGGTGGGAGTAGCTCTATGGCAACTGGAGGTGCAGTCAATTTGGATATCATCCCAGAGATGGTAGAGAATGAGGACTTTGATCCTATCTTACTAAATGCTAGTGCCAACAACAATGTTTTTGATGAAGACGAAGATGGGGAGGATGTCGAGGAGGGCGACGATTTTGAACTTGATGGGGATGAGGAAGTCGAGGAGGGCGATGGTGGACTTGCAAGTAGCAGGCATGAGCATGCACCTTGCCCACAATTTGATGATCCACAGTATACGGATGATGCTGTCTTCAGCCAATTGCATGATGAGAATCAGCGTACGGGGACAGGTGAGAGCCTGTATGTTGGTCGGATTTTCAACAACAAGAAGGAAGTTCAGGATGCTGTAAAACTGTTTCATATAAAGGCAAATCAGGAGTTTAAAGTTGTTAGATCAAATCGCACGGTACTAGCATTGAAGTGCAAATTTGAAGATTGCCCATGGCGCATGCGTGCCTCAAATCATGGTGTGGGTTCACACTTTGAATTGGTCACGCTGCGTGGGCCCCATACATGCCTAAATCTTATTGGCAGCCGCGACCATGCCCAATTGGATTCTTCTTTTATTGCACAACACATTTTTGAACTTATTAAGAAAGATTTGAAGTTGAGTATAGCACATATTGTAGCGTTGATTCAGAAGGATTTTAAATATGAAATCTCCTATTGCAAGGCTTGGATGGCTAAACAAAAGGTGATCGAACGATTGTTCGGGACTTGGGAAGAATCTTGCAAAGAATTGCCTGGATACATGGAAGCATTACAACAGTCAAATCCTGGGACTGTTGTTATATGGAATAAGGTGCCTATGGTTGGCAATTGCAAGATGTTGCAACGTGTTTTTTGGTCATTCAAGCCAGCCATTGATGGATTTAAACATTGTCGTCCCCTCATCAGTATTGACGGTACATTTTTGTACGGAAAATACAAGGGGACAATTTTGATTGCTGTGGCCGTCGACGCAAATGATCAGTTATTCCCTCTTGCATATGCGTATACAGAAGGTGAAAATAATAGTAGTTGGGGATGGTTCATGTCCTGTCTAAGGCAATATGTGACACGGCGAGAAGGAATTTGCGTGATATCTGATCGCCATAAAGGCATAATGAACGCAATGAGTCAGGATAGACTTGGATGGACTGAGCCACATGCCTACCATCGATACTGCATAAGGCATTTGGTCAGTAATTTCAATTCTGAATTTAAAAACCGACGATTGAAGCAGCACATTGAGCAAATGGCCAGGCAACGTCAACCGCACAAGTTTAACAGGATGCTTGCTGAGATTGCGACGGTTGAAGATGGAAAAGTTAAACAATGGTTGGATAAAATTCCATTGGAGTCTTGGGCATTGTCTCATGATGGGGGCCGGCGGTATGGGTATATGACAACCAATATGTCCGAGATATTCAACAGCGTTCTAAAAAATGGCCGTTTTCTTCCTATCACAGCATTTGTTCAACTGACCTTTTATAGATCAGCTAGATATTTTGCTAAACGCCGGGAATTGGGGGAGGTACGTACAAATATGGTTGGCACCGGAGGTCTAACCCCTAATGCTCAATTGAGACTTCAAGCAAATGGACATAAAGCTGGCCAACACAAAGTTAAGCTTTTCCATCACAGGCTTGGTCACTTTGAAGTTGAAACGGCGGTTCATAGGCTTCAAGATAGGATCAAGGGTGGGCATAAGCACTTCGTTGACTTGAATGCTAGGACCTGCACATGTACCAAATTGACACTCTACCACTTTCCATGCTCACATGTTCTGGCTGCTTGTGCTGATAGGAATTATCATTGGAGTTCTTATATTAGAGAATTTTATAAGATGAGCAAATATGTGTTAACTTGGGAACCTATATTCCTTCATGTACTGGCAAAAGAAGTACGTCCAATGTACCAGGGGCCAACTTTAATTATGGATGCTTCTAGGATGAGGCAAAAAAAAAGACGACCGAAATCAACGCGCTTTCATAATGAAATGGATGCTAGGGAAGCCCAAGCAACCGTGATGTGCACCATTTGCAAGCAGCCTGGCCACAATAGGAGGACATGCCCAACCAAAAATTCTGTATCTTAAATTATGTAACTTTTGATATGTAATGTAATTGACAATATTAGAAAATTAATGTATGTTTGTTTCTATTCTAGTCAATCTTATAATTTCATATGTAACAATATTTTAAAATGAGCGGATACAATATTTTACATTTTTCAATATGTCTATATTAAATTGCCATGATACTTGTGATCTTAATTGGTTTACTATTTCAGTGAGTATACGCATCGAATGGCTCGGACACGTGGAGGTAGAGTGAGACGACCGGGTGAGTTACGCAGTCTTCAGCCAGGTCCGGATTGTACTGATGTTCTACATTTGCAACCGACTCATCGTTCAGAGGGCGTATGGGTTGGCACGGTAAGAGTAATTAGATTAAGTATCATATTAACTCTATTTTAGTATCATAGTAACTTCATTTGTATAATAAATATCATATGACTGTACAGGGTGATCAGATATTACAGTGTCGACATCACCATGTCTGGCGACTACATGATAGGGTCCGTCCATTAGTACAGGCTGCTGGCTTCTATGGATTGTGTCAAATTGGGCACATTTCATTAGATTGGCCATTGATCACTGCATTAGTCGAGCGCTGGCGACAGGAGACCCATACTTTCCACCTTCCCGTAGGTGAGATGGCCATTACACTACAGGATGTATCTCTACTTATGGCCCTACGTATCGATGGCCTGTCAGTTACAGGCAATAGCCATCATCATGAAGAGTGGCCTGTGCTATGTGAGCGCCTTTTGGGTCTTCGACCAGCCGCTGCAGATATATCAGGATCTACCCTCAAGCTACGTTGGCTTTCCACACACTTCTCTGCATTCCCGCAGCAGCTTGAGGGACACGTCCATATAGAGGCGATCATTGCATTCCATGCTAGGGCTTATATTTTATATTTATTTGGTGCTGTGTTATTCCCGGATACATCAGGGGATACAGTACCTTTGATGTTCCTACCATTGCTTGAGGATTTGGAGCGGACGCGTATATATAGTTGGGGCAGTGCCACGCTTGCACATCTATATAGGGCTTTGTGTAGAGCGTGTCAGATGGGGGTCAAGCAGATAGGTGGCAACTTGCTCTTACTCCAGGTATATGGCTTAACACTTTGCATTTAAGTTAACTATAATTTTACTTAAAATTAATGTTAGATTTCTTTTTTAAGTTATGGTCGTGGGAGCGTATACATATTGGCCGTCCTCAACTACGAGGAGGTCAAGTGCCACATGCGGTTGATGCAGGATTTGTTGGTGGAGAGGGGGATGAGATAGTCGCTGAGGATGTAGCTGTGCATCCGGAACCAGCAAACAGACCTCCATTAGGAGCTAGGTATATTTCAATACTGTTTTGAAATGTAAAATGATCTATCATTGAATTTTATTTAATAATAATGTGTATGTGTTGTGCTAGGTGGCTGCAGCAGAGGACTTATGTAGAAAACCCGACTGGGGTCTTAAAGTTCTATAGAGATCAGTTGGATGAACAGGCTGATCATCAGGTAATATTCATCGTTCTATGTTTATAATTCTTTTCCCTGTATGAGATCTTGTTTATTATAAAATTTATATGCTTTATGGACATCTATAAACAGGTTATTTGGCAACCATATACCCATGATCGATTGTTGACGGTTCCACCGATATGTCTTGAGAGCCAGCATTTGTGGAGAGCTCGGGTTCCACTTATATGTTTTGCCTTCGTTGAGTTCCACCTGCCAGATAGAGTGATGCGCCAATTTGGGCTAGTTCAGCATATTCCAGACCCATGTGACACTATGGAGAGGTTGCACACAGTTGATCGACGTGGGCGGGGTAACACCGACTGGCACTCGACACACGTCACCTATGTGTTGCTCTGGAATCAGCGAGAGGACCACATTGTCATCCAACGTACTGACGAGCCAGATGCCACAGCGCGTTACATGGCATGGTATGGGTCCATCACTCGTCGAAGGATTGGACCTCCTTCTATGCAGTATGAGCCATCAGGATCGAAGACCCATGCATTGGTATGCCATGCATGTGACTATTCGTATGAAACTTTCATTGGAATTATTAAATGTATAATTGCATAATAAAACAATCTTCTATGTGTTTCAGGTTCATGGGATGATCGCAGTTGCCAAACGTTGTGCTATAGCGTTGCGGCACAACATTGACGATTATGCACGTGCTGCATTTACTGAAGTGCTAGGCATGTGCACATCTACAATGGATCACGTTGGCGAACACGATCGTCTCGAGAGGGGATTAGGAGAACCTGATGTAGCGATTCGAGGTCGAGGTGGTCGGGGAAGGGCTAGAGGTCGTAGAACCAATAGACGAGGGGGTGGACGTGTACGAGCAGCTGCAGCACCACCTGAGGATTTCACTGTTGGTCCTTCACAGCTTACACAGTTGGATGCAGGAACGTCTACACAACATGAGGACGAAGCTGGACCGTCACATCGAAATAAGAGAAGATCGGCGAGGCAATGATATATTTCTTGTATATTTTGGAAGATGGCATATGTAGCTATATATACAGTGTAAATTTTAAACCTTTGAAATTTTAGAAGAGATGGTATGTGTTCTTTTGAATTGTATTGTGGATATTTTGGGAGGTGGGTGGTTGGATTTGTGGCTTGTGGCTTGGACAATGTTTTAGGATGGTTTGATTTGTGGAATGTTAATTGTGGATTGTTTGATTTGAAGGTGGTGGATTGTTTGATTTGTGAAATTTGAATGTGATTCAGGGAATTATTGTACAAAGAAGGCAAAAAGGAAAAAAAAAATTTTTTTTTCTCTAAAACCGCTGTTTGAAACAGCGGTTATTCATGCTACCTTGCAGGTCTGCAGGTAACTGCAGAGGGCCGAGAGCATACCTAAAGAACCGCTGTTTGAAACAGCGGTTATTAATTTTTCAAAATGAACCGCTGTTTCCAATAGCGGTTCTTTAGGCATGCTCTCAACCTCCCTGCAGGCATCTGCAGATCTGCGAGGCATCATATAGAACCGCTGTTTCAAACAGCGGTTCATTTTGAAAAATAAATAACCGCTGTTAGAAACAGCGGTTTATTGCTTTGACCAGGTCAGAGGGCCACTCTCCCAAATATTTTTTTTGGAGGGCCACTCTCCCATATATTTTTTTTCAAAAGGCCATTTTAAAAAAAAACTCCAGTTTTGTCCTCATCTCCTTTATTTGAGTCTTGAAGTCTTGGTTTTAGCAATATTTGTTGATTGATGCTTAGCGTTGGAGGCTGCTACGCGTGGGTTCGAAGTGATGGTGATTGATGCTTAGTGTTGGTAAGTTTAGTTTAAATAATTTGATTTTATTTGGTTATTTTAATGTTTGCTGTTGGTATTTTTTTTCCATTTTTTTTTTTTTTTTTGGTGAACATTTTGATATTCTTTCTCAGTTTACAAGTCTTTGTTTTGAAGCTCTTTATGAATTTATAAGTGGCGTTCTCTAAATTTCTACTTTATACTAATTTTGGCTTTGTTTTTTGGTAGGGGCAGTTAGCATGGAGTGAGGAGAATGGTTTTTTCATTTGGCTGGTCTTTCGGGCATTTCTAATTCGAGTGTTGATAGTAGAGAGGATAGACGAATAGATGGAAGGTGGAGGGCAAGACAGAGATTGAACCTGTCTTCAACTGTCCATTTTAGGATTTCCTGCATGATCAACAAATTAATCAACGTAGGGCTTGGGTGAAAATACACGTACTGAAACCTCTCTTTAAGAGTCACTACATCGTTTTAGGGTTGACTAATTTGATTTTGCCAAAAAAAAAAAAAAAAAAAAAAAA